>VWYH01000678.1:1810297-2073669 GCA_013399365.1 Pampusana beccarii | reverse complement strand
CCTCCTCAGCGGCTCCGGCGCTCTCCCCTCGACACCCCCACGCGGCTGCGGGGCCGCTCCGCGCCGCGGCCGGGCCGGATGGACGCCGATCCCCCGCGGCCGCAGCCCCCGCCCCGGCCCCACTCACATCCTCGGCGCCCGCCACAGCCGCCGCTCCGGCCCCGTCGCGCGCGATCGACGCAGCGCGAGCGGGAATGTGCGCAGCGCGGCGCACGCTGATGGCGTCACACGCCGAAGGAGGGGGAAGTGGGCGGGGACAGGGGGGAGCGTGTCCGGACGGGTTTAAAGGGACAGGGCGGGAGCGGGGCAGCCGGGCCGGCTTAACAGCAGTAGTAATAATAAAAATAACAGCCAGGGCTTCAACTCTTGACTTTTCGTGACAACCCAGCAAGCTGTAGGCCTTCACCGGTAGATGCTGGGCCCAGTGTCGTGTCCAGGTTGCAGAGTCACAACACACTCAGGGGACACGAAGCAGAAAGGGACCTGTGCCGCTGAGGGGGGACTCACCTGCCGCCTAGCTTGCAGAAGTGCAAGAACGACGGCAAGAAATTAATTACTTTAGATAGAGCACCATTCAGTAGCGTTTCATAATTACAAAGATTTCTGTGGGAAGGCCATAGTCTTTTTTTCACCCTCCCAAACTATCAACTTGCAAATTTGCCACTGGAGGCATTGATCTTCTGACCTGGTCACATTGGATTCCAGCTGTACTGGCTGCCCAACTTCAAGGGAACTAAGTCAGAAATGCACTTTGAGCCCGTTCCTAATGCAGAGCCTTAAACATGACAAATCTCTCGGAGAAGCTGGCATGCTAGTCAGCTGCAGTGTGATCATAGGCATTTTTGTCAAATCCCTAAGATTCAAATCCTGTGCTCCTCTGCGAAAGGAAGACAGCTCCACCTCCTGAGCCTCCTGTAAGAATGGACTAAAGGTTGGGCCTCACAAAGATAAGCCAGAAATCTCAGCCTGCCTTACCTGCAGGGCCTATGGCTTTCAGCAGCCTGTTAGTACTCAGTCCCAATCTAGCCTGCAGCCCAAGTGCTACTGCAGAGAGAAGGTCCCACAGGAGAGGCTGTGCTTCCTTGGGCAGGAGGGATGCAGGCCAGGCTTGTTCCTGCTCCTCCGTGCTCACTGCTGTTAGGCTTAGGGCAGATTATTAAAAGTTTCTTCTCTCTGAGCTGTAGCAAAGCCATAATGATCCCAAAACCATGCACACTGTTATTCTCATGTCTCTCCTATCTCCGAGGGTGATCAGGTGAGTTCACTGAACCAGCAGAAAATAATACTACTGTGGAAAAAAAAAGAAAAAGAAAAAGAATAAGTTTCCTGGCAGTTCTCTTCCTGAAGCAGCTCCCAGCAGAGCTGTGAGCAGCAGGGTAGCCCCAGGATGGTGGTGCAGGGTGCCAGGGGGTTTCATCTCTCAGTGACTGCTGGCAGTCGGCAGGACTAAGCTTTAAGGCCAAGCCTGAGCAAGAAGAGACCTCTGCACATGACATTTGAGGACACAAGCAGAGGTGGGAACAGGTCAGAGCATGCGTCTGCTTCAGATTCAGAGCTGCTGGCACCGCCATGACCTTCTGCTCCGTGCCAGCAGCTCAGCCTTGTGCAGGGCAGCCCCCGTGATCGCTGCAGTCCTGCGCAGGGAGCCAGTGCTTCCAGGTCTGGATGGGACCTCTAAGGACAGCACTGCTGCCACAGCTGAGCTGTAGTCTGGAACGGGATGGACAGCAGGTCTGTGCTCTGAGACAGCGAAGGTGATGTTGCTCCTCACCATCGTGGAGCAAGGCTGCCCCGAAAGAGTTAAGAGGAGGGCTCCTCCTTCCCAGTACATAAGTCTCCTCCTGGGCTACCTTCCCAGCAGCCTTTGCTGGCTCTGCCCCAAACAAACAAAGAGGGCAGGAGCTTTTCAACAGCAGCCTCCCAAAAAGTTGGCTGCTGCAAAGCTGGGCTGTGCTGGGACCCTGGCTGGCCACAGCCACTGGAGGATGCAGCAGTGGCAGCAAGTTGGTGCCGTCACCTGGGAGGATCCCGGCAGTCGTCTTTAGTCCCTGTACGTGGATGCTCTGCCTGTTTGCTTCTCTGCATTAAGCTGGTTTGGGTGCTGGGAGCGTGATGGGGAAGGAAACTTCTTGCAGTGGTAGTTTGATGGGGGTGTGAGGGGCAGGGAGGGGTGGCAGGAGGCTGGTGTTGATGAAGTCCTGTGGCCCACAGCCATCCCACGCTTGGTGGGTGCTGCTCAGCATGCAGACCAGGGACATGCTCAAGCAGGGATGCAGAAGTCTGGTGCTGCGCTGAGATTCATTGTCAGAGTGGGGAGACGTGTGCGTGATCTGAAACACTGTCCTCGGGCTGCTTCTCGAATTCAGAAACCTGCCTAGCAATTTCACAGCAGAGGTGCAGACCCTCTTTGGACATCACTCTTGTGCTGATAGGCTGCTGGGTGGTGGATTTAAGGCAGAAATCACAAAGCTCCTCCAGCCAACACACTGAAGATAAGCAGAACAGGGAAGAACAGAGCTCCATGAATGCTGCTTTTGGATCTTGCCTCTGTGTTTTTCTGTTCCCTGATTCCTGCCCCTCCAGGCTGTTGATGAGAAGGTGCTGTTTACTGCCATCTCTGCAGGTGAACTGCTCCACCTGCGGTGGCAGATGGTGGTGAAAAATAATTAGTCAGCACCTCTAAATGCCACCTGATGCTGAAAGTGCTTGTCATGTATATTGCACTGTCTTGCAACCGGGTGCTTTGTGTTTTCTTCCTATTCCTTGGCTTTGGGTTGTGGAGCCATGGTGGCAGCTACAGAGAGCTCTCCCTGAGCCCCAGAAGATCCAGATGATCAGTGGGTTATTCTGTCAACAGCAGCACTAAACCCCTGGCATTGGTTTATCGTGGTGAGGTGCAAGGTGCTGTGTACCAGGCATTACTTCGCACTTGTAGGGATTGCTCCACAGCATTGGCTCAGCCTACAATTCCTTGATGCCAATGTTTTCCCTGTGCTGTAAGAGCTTCTGTCCATCTCCCTGTTCAGTCCATCACTCCTTCTGCACCTGTGTTAGAGTGAGGTTAGATGTGTGTCTGGCTTCAGAAAACACAGGCTGTGTGGCTTCATTAGAGGAACTGCAGGATGGGAGATTTGTCTTCTAAGATCTTGGAAACTTTTAATCCTAACACGTACTAACAGCCCTGGTTATCTCTGCAGAGACCTGAGATTAAGCTGAGTTTCCAGTGGCTGCACTGTCAAGTAGCTCTGTAGATTTGGAACAGCAGAAAAAAGACATTGTTGGGGTTCTTCTCTAATCTGCAGAAGCAGGTGAATTTAGCAGTTTAGCTGAAACACTTTGAGATGAATTAAATCTTCAGCAACAGCCTCTGAACGTCTGGCCCGCCCTCTCTCAAGGTCTGAGGCGGATTCTTGAGGTGCACACCAGCCATGGACAAGCTCAAGACTTTAGGACTATCTGCACCAGAACATGCCTGTTGCACACATTTGTATTTCAGGGCTCTTAACCTAAAAACTGTGCCACAATGCACTTTTTCTCTGTTTTGCTGTGACACAGAGCATGCCCTAATGCTGTAGGAATATGCATGCTTATTAGCCTTCCTCAAATGTACTGGTTCCACCATAAAGAACAAATATGACATCACACTTTGCAGTGATTTATTTGTTTCCTCTTCAGGCACATGAAAGATGCTCTGTAATATGGAATACAGCAGTCTGGATGGCTGGTAGCAGTCCATGTTGTTAGATAATGTTATTGCTTCCATGAGGCTTGATAAATCCTGCAAAACAGTGACACTGGGTAAAATTGCAGCCTGGGAGAAATGGCCATTCTTCCCTGGCACAGATCTTCCTGCTTTGGCAACATTTCAGCACAGGACATCTCATATTGTTAATCTTCCTCCAAACACAATACTGTTAAACCACGTTGGCAGTTCTTTCCAATTACCTTTCTCCATGGGGCTCAGGCTTTCCAGTCTGTACAGCAGTGGAACTGCTATCGAGGTGAAGAACTAAGAACTAACCATGTCCCCTCAAAGCTGTGCTGGGCAGGCTCTGAAACAGGATGCAGAGGAAACCCAGTGGAGCATTGCCACACCAGCTCCTCTTGCCGGTTCAGCACAGCTGTGTTCAAAGCACATTTCTCCGCAGAGCAAGAAGGAATCAGGTGTTCTCTCAGCAGACTAGCCCCTTCCACAGCATCTTTGCCTTCACTTTACTTGAAACACTTCTTGTTCTCTTGGCTGCAAGAAACTCTTTTCCATAGCTGAATTAAGCGTAAACCAGCACTGTCCTCCTTGTGCTTCTGGAGAATGTTTTTAGTATTTTTTTTTTTCCTGTCTGAGCCAGAATGAAAAAGGACTCATCTTGCCAGCTTTGGTAGTGGCTATTTAGAATGCTGTGGGAAAGCAACAAAACTGGTGAGGATGGATCAGTGTCCCTCCCCAGCTGCTTGCAGCTGCTCCAGTTTCCCAAAGGCACGCTGGGGATCGGAGGAGGGCTGGAAACCAGAGGCAAAGAGAAAGGTGAGCTAGAGGACCTTGTTGAGGTGCTACTGGCCACAAGGCCCTGGTCCTCTCGTACCTGCAGCCACAGGCAGTTCAAGGTGATCGTTTCCTTGTAGCATCTCCCCTTGGCATGGAGAAAGCTGGGTATTTCTGACCTTTTCCTCTTGCTCTGCAGTTGCAGTGTCTGTAGCCGGGGATGTCTGTTTTCCTATACCCACTCCCCCAGCTCTTATCTACAAAGTCCCTAATGCACGTAGCAGGGTGTGGGGAGGCCTTTAGATGTAAACAGATCCGGATCAAAGTACAATCTACATCTGTCGAGTTAATGTCTCTCTCTTTTGCCGTGGAAGAAGTAAAATCCAGAGAGGCACAACTCCTGTGTTGAATTAAGTGGCTCTGTTTCTGCCTATGGCTTTCTGTGGCTGATGTACAACAGTCTCTGTGCCTCCTTGGCCGACAAAACAAGTTATTGTCCTTTTTAAGATCCACATGTGCCTGAGGAAGTGTGGTTTGGAAGAGGTTCCTACATCACATCTGCTTGGCAGCCACCACTTGAGATAGCCTCCATTATACATTACTAATCCAAAAAGTGTTTTTCTATCTCATGGGAATTACTGGAAGCTATTATTTTGGTGATGTGAAACTGAAAAGTATGTCCTTTAGGCAGCAGCTGCAGCACTGAGCATCCAAGAAACACCTGTAGTGAAGGAAGCTGATTAGAAGTCAGAAAAATCCTCCACCATAGTTGCACACACACATACACGTGTATGTATACAGACATACAGGTATATCCACATGTAGGTATAAGTATATATGTACACATACACACAGTTCCAAGCACTGTGCCTTCTGACCTGACCCCACCATGATGTCTGCAGCAAGGGAAGGGGCTGGTCCTGCCGTGGTGCTTTGCTCTTGGGTGCGACCCAAAGCAGACACATGTGCAGGGACCATACCAGCAGCATACCCTGCTACACCCACCCATGTGTACACAGTGAGTGTGAACACATCCTGAGTCACCGTCCCTTAGCTGACAGCGCCAGCCAAAGCTGTGAGCATGGGGAGAAAAGGGAAGCACAGGAGGTACAGGCATTATGTTTGTAGTTTTACCTTCTTTACAACTGCTGTACAAATGGTTGCCTTTGCTTCTCCCAAAGGTACGGGACAGCATCATCTCCAAACCCAAGAGGCAGGTTCTGTAGCACCAACAGTTTCCATGCAGTAGCTGTCAACATGGACATCCCTGCTTCTGCTCAACATAACTTCCCAAGCCATCAAAGAGACACGAGGCTCTGGTAGGGACCTGCCAGCCTTGTGCGATGAACCACCGCTTGCCGGCACTCGCACTGAGCTCTCTGGGACACTGAGCTGCTGCTCACGATCCTGACTGCTCCTGATTCCTCACTGTGCTGCTGGAAGATGGGAATCCATGTCCAGCTTGGGACACTGGGCAGAGCCGAGCCCGTTACCATCCTCTGTGCCCTCAGTGGACCCAGGGACTAGGCTGGATCCCCTGCTCTGAGGGGTCTCTGTGTGAGCGAGGGACAGGCTTTAGGCTGTCCTGAGTTGCTCTGGTGGGAAGAGCTGCCTCCTTCCTCCCCTCTGGCTCGGAACCAGGTCGCCGCTGGCAGCTGGGATGGTGCTGAGGGGCCCCACGGCTGGTTCCAGCAACCTGGCAGCAGAGCACTAGCAGAGCCTGAGCACTGTCGTGGGGCTCCGTGCTGCCTGGGAGCGGCTGCACTCCGAGCATGTAGGTGCCAGCACGGGAGCGTGCCAGGAGCGATGGGTCGGCTGGACGACCATGCCAAGAGGAGGATTGTGGAGCTGCGCAGGGCTGGGCTGAGCTTCCGCAAGATCAAGAAGGTGCTGGAGCTGGACGATATCCGGGTGACGCCGCAGGCTGTGTACCTCTTCCTCAAGAGGAAGAGCGTGGAGCCAGGGTCTATGGCAGCTGGCTGGGATGGGGACCAGGCCTGGCCCCTGCGACGGGGGTGCGAAGCTGAGCCGCTTGAGCCCCCATGTGCCCAACCCCCCGCAATGCCCAGTGGGGAACCCCTCAGCAGCCAAGACACCAAGGAGGGCATCCAGATTGTTAGTGTGGCCTCGCTCTGCAAGGACGGTGGGCAGCCTGTGGAGGCCCTGCCTGTGGGACTGCCCCCCAGGAACGGTAAGGCCTGGGTCCCCTTGGGGGGATCACCACCATGGCCACCCCCTAGCAGTACTGGGCCTCCTTTTGAGGCATTACTCTTACTGTTCCTTGCAGGCAATGACGGCTTCACAGGCACACCCTCGGCTCCGGGGGGCCCAGACACCCCCCTGCATCCCCTGCCCAGCCAAGGGCAGCTGGTCACACCCCCCGACAGGAACCCAGCCCTGATGGTGAAGAAGAAGATGGTGGACAGGGCTGTCCTCCTGCAGGAAAAGGTAGGATGCTAGACGGGATGGTGACATAGTTGGACAAGACCCCTAGAAATTGAAGGGGTGGAAAGAAAAACCCAGGATACATTATTTCTGTCCCTGCAGAGAGCAAACACAGGCCTGACCAGCACAGGCAGCCTGGCTGTCATGCAGCAGCACCCACCACTGTGCAGCTAAGCACGTACCGACAGCATGCAGGGCAACATGGAGCTCCTGCAGAGCAGTGGCACAGGGACTGGGTGGGGATGAAGTGCACCCCAGGGTGCAGTGAGTTCTAGAGGTGCACAACAAGGTGATGGCTTTCCTACCTTATAGCTAAGTACAGGAGAAATCTTTCTCTTGCTAATCACCATTAAAGGAGCAGCTGATAATGTTTTACCTTCGCTTCTCTCCTGCTTCCCACTACTCCAGGTCAAAGATGCCAGCACTCAGACTGCCCTGTCGAACCACGTGATTCCTGGAAATCAAAGCCTTGCTTGGGGCGGACCAGTGCTTCTCCCTGCTCCCAGCTCCCACGCCATTGCTGAAAAGTTGGATGCTGTACAGACGGAGATCCAGAAGCTGAGCCAGGCCCTGCACGCGGTGCTGGAGAGGCAATGCTGCCTGGAGCGCCAGCAGGAGCACCAGCAGCGGCTGCAGCAGGAGATGCTGATGACGCTGCAGCAGCTCAGCTCCACCGTGAGCCACGGCACGGTGCCAGCCAACCAACCCTGTGTCCCCTTCAGTGGTATGGTCGAGCCCTCTCCCACTGTGCCCAACTTCAGCCAGTTCAAGATGGAGCTCATCTGACCTCACACAACACCAGCGAGATCTAGCAGTGCTGTGCTGATGGCAGGATGAAGCCGTGAAGAAGAACCACCTCGCAGCAGCTGTGCCAGCTGCCTAAGGATTATGTGGGGCACCCAGCAGAGAAGGTCACTGGTGCCTCATGTTTTCAGCCCTGTTGACTGAAAGGGGCTGCCTGGCACAAGAGAAAGGGCAATGGAAAGCGGAGACCTTGCTCCTGCTGTGCTGCCCCATCCTGGCTGGCGCTGGAGCTGGCTGGTACCCAGAGTTCAGCAGTGCAGGTGGGCTGCCTGCAAGTAGAAGATGCAACTAAGAAAGACACAGCAGGGGGGTGAGTCTCAAAGAAAACGCGAGGCTTCCTCTCACGAGGGTCATGCCCTCCCTCTGCAGAGCCTTCTTCAGTAAAAATCTATATACACCATGGTTCAGAAACAGTGTAGGGTCTCTTTCTTCATTTTATCTAACCCTCACCCACCAGGGAGCATGCTGGATCTGTCTTGGGTGCTGTCACCATGTGCGGAGCTGCACAGGGTGCTCAAACTCATGAAGTGAGACCACTGCTCTACACACGAGGATGCTATTGGAGGCCTGGCATCGGCCTCAGTTCATCACCTAGCAGTGAATATCAAGAGGATACAGGGTATGCCATTCCTCTGCATCAGCCACGCAGGCTTCCTTCTTTCTGGTCAACACACTTAGCACAAACTTTGCCTAGAAGAAGTCCCCAGCCTGTTTCTTTAAACTCCTTTAGTCTGAGGTCAAGATTCAGAAGTGTAAAAATAATTCAGGTATTTGTATACACACAGAGCTGTACACACACACATATATATGTATATATATACCTGGGAATTTTGCAGGTCCTTGCAGCAACCCCAGTAGATAGGGGAGCTGAACAACCAGTCTGCCCCAACCCTAGAGACACGTGCCTGGCCCCAGTGCTGTTAAATCCTGTTGCTGCAGCCGTGCCTGGGAGCACTAGAAGTCTGCTGCCATCTCCCCGCGGTCATTCATTTCGATGTGTGTGTAACTTCGGGGATGTCTGAAAAGCAACAGACAAAGAAAAATGCAATATTAGTCTCCTTGCTCTTTTGCACAAGGCAGCTAAGCTGCACCTTATCTTTGCACTTAAAAAGAAGAGGCTGGATGACCAGCCTTCAGCAGACACAGAGTTTCCTAAGGTCTCTGTTGACATTTTTGGGAAAAATTGGAGCAGAACACCTGCCATCACCTGGCACATGTACACCAACTTAAAACCATGCTGGTTTCTGAAAGAGATTCCCTAAACCTGACTTCTGGTATTTTTTAAACTCCTTTTAAAAAAAACCGCATATTGAGTTTTCTGTTCCCCAAATGTGTTTTAAGAACTTCCCTCATTTCTAACACTTGCACACCAGCCTCTTATGCAATGATGAAAGAAGATCAGCAAAAATTCATGGAAATAAATCCCCTGGGCTGGTTAGATAACCCATCCACAGTAGAATTTATTTCAGACAAACATACAGCCTAACTATTAAGCTGCTGTTTGCCTGGTAGTAAAGTTAGGGAATGTCAAGTAATTATTTAAAGTCATGTCATGTTATAGCATGGAAGCTGTTTCCCATCAAGTTAATCCTAAACTGTCCATTGCTTCCACCCTGCTCTAAGGAAGAACTCTTCCCTGTGGTCAAAGCATCATCTCTCAGTGCCCCTTGTGTGCCATGAGCCTTCAGCTTTCTGCTCTCTCACCACAGCACATTGTAAGACTGATGGCCTGTACACTGTGCCCACTGACACGCCTGGCATTATCTGTGGTTTTATTGGTTGTTCTCTTAACCTCCTGTGGAACCTGCCGTCTGCCCCATCAAAAGCAAAGGGGCTTTTCTGCAAACATTAGGAGCAACATATTGGAGCATTTGGATGCAGCATCTGAATGTAGGTGTTCACCCAAGTGAAGGACAGGGGGTCCCTGCGCAGCGATTAGAGAGGAAGCACTGGGGAAGGAGAGGGTGAGAGACACAAGGCAGATGGGAAGGTGGTTTCTCACCTTTTGGTGAAGTAAAATGCCAGGCTGACCAACAGAGAGATGAGCAGGAGAGCTCCCACGACAAATAGGGCTATTTCCCAGCCCTGGAAGGAAGCTGAGGGTGCAAGGGTAAAAACAGAACATTGTAGCCATGACCTTCCCCAGCACAGGGTGCCACCAGGAGGCCACAGAACCAGCCAGAGAATGGGTTGGAAGGGACCTTTAAAGATCATCTAGCCCAACGTATTTCACTAGATCAGGTTGCTCAAAGCCCACCCCAACCTGACCTTGAATGCTCCCAGTGATGAGGCACCCACAGCTTCTCTAGGAACCAACAGATTGGGCTGTCCCAGCCTCCTGATCTGGAGAGCCACACTTCCACCCCCCCAGCTGCACCCCCCGTGCCATCCCAGCTCTGGCTGGCTCCCTCCTGGGTGCCAGCTGCTGCTCCGAGCAACTGGGCTTCTGGGCTGTGTGCCCAACAGCTCCAAAAGCAAGGGGCTCCCCGGTGATGCTCAGTCTCAGGAGAAGATGTAGACACACAAACTTCCAGCGGTATTTGTGTGATAGGGCTGACTACCCCATCACACTGGAAGAAATGACTGTCATTACCTCTCTCATACTGACCCACCAGTTTCTAGAAGGCAACTGTGTTTGGGAAGCATCCACCAGAGATCCCTGGTAGCTTGCCTTGCATTGTCCCTCTCACGTGGAGACATGGCCTGACCCTGGCCCCAGCCCCACTCAAAGTGCTGGAAGCAGATCACTGCGCTTAGCTTCACCTCCTACTCACCACTGCTGTGCAACGTGGACGGTGCATTTTTTGGGGTGATGCACTCAGGACTGGTTTTCAGCACTCTCCCATCCACGGAGAAAGGGTGGGGGCTGGCCAGGAAGCCCTGGAGCCAGGTCTCAATGGACTGCTGCTGCTCCAGCTGCCGAGCCCACACCTGGCCCCAGACCTTCACCAGGGAGCCCACGCACGTCAGGTTTAGCTCTGCAGAGAAACAAAAGACAGACTTGAGTGGTTGGAAACCCTCTGGCTATTCAGGAACACTTTGCTCCCATGACTTCATGCCCTGCTCCAGTAACAGCCTCCTGCTCCCATAATCTTCACCATCTTCTCCCCACCTCTCTGAAATCACACTGCCGTGCTGCATTGTAGATTAGCATGTGCTCAACCTTCCTTTCGGTGACAAAAAGGACCTGGAGTTGTCCTCCCAACCCAGCAGAATACTTTGTACTACACTTCGTAACTTCATGACCTCTACCTGTTGGTGAGAGCTGTCTGAAATCATTCAAAGGGCTAAAAAGGTGTTTAGGTGAGGGAGACAAAGCATGGCTGTGAAGCTTTCATTTCCTTACAAAACTAGCCAAAAAATAGGAAACACTTCTTCCCATCCCTCAAAAGCTGTAGGTCCCTAAGACTTCCAGAAGTGACTCTTTAGTACTTTGAATAAATATAGGACACTGAAGGAGTCTGATCAAGTTGAGAACCAGAGCTCTCTAGAGTGCAAATGGTTTTTTGCCTTGTGAGTTTAGGATATTCAGTTTGTCTGGCAGACATCTCACAGCATCAGAGACTCCCATTCCTCACGGTCCCTCTAGCTTGCCCTTCCTCTAGTAAGCAGCTCGTGTCAGGCTCCCTCCTGCTCTCCTCGCTGAAATCCCAGGTACCCATCACCGCTCCTCCAGTTCCCCTCATTCAAGTGTAATTCTGCAAGTTTGGCTTGAGAAGGGACGATCCTGGTGATGAGCAGCTGTGGACAGGTGAGGGAGGAGGGCATCGCAAAACAGGAAACCAGAGCACGGCACCAACCTTGCAGGTAGAGCTCAGAGATGCCGCAGGAGCACTTCTCCTCTAGGGAGCTCACCAAGACCCTTCTCAAGCTTTCCAGCATCCTCCTGTGGTGCTGGGTCCACGTGGAACAGTCTAGGAGAAAAGGAGACATGGTTTTCTGGGTGCAGCTCGGGGCTGTTACTAAGCTCCCAGCTGTGTGCCCCCTTTCAAAACACATGGCTTCACACCTGAGCTCAGGAGCAAAGCTCCTCCAGAGCCTGCACACCACCCTCTCCTGCCCCGCTCCTGCAGCGTGAGTCTTCACTTCTGGCCTTCTACGACCACATAAACCAGCTTCACTCCTTCACCAGCCTCCCATGGGAGTGAGGAAGGGACATGCCCCAATATGTCCTACCACAGGCCAGTACAGGGTGGTCTCCCATGCTGGGAGAGGAGGGAGAGGTCCACTGCCTGCCCCTTCCACTGGAGGAGGAACCTCCATTTCATCTTACTGAGATCTTGACTGCCCCAAGCTGATCCAAGCATGGCCTTTGCAGAGGCTGGAGACCCCACCATCCTGCTAGCTGGTTCTGGTGTCAGGACTGAGCCACACAGCTTCATCCTGTGGATGGGCTCCAACCGGAGGGTTTGCTGGCAGCTTCCCTGGCCATGCCGCCACCATCACAAGAGACCTTGGGGGGCCTTCCTGCCATTGCTCCAAATTAAAGCTGCAGAAAGAAATTCTACGAACAGGGCTGGGCCCTGCCTGAGCAGAGACATCTCAAATGAAGTACGTGGCCACCTTCATACAAGCACACGCTGGAGCTGTGAGTGAGGCTGCCGTTGGGTTGGTGGTGTGTCCGCCATCCCATCAACACACGGGTGTCTGTACCAGCGCTCCCCCAGCACGTCCCCTTTCACAGCTGGGAGGCAGCAGGGTTCCCACCAGCATCCCCCTCCTATCCCATGGGAAGCTGGGGTCAGCCCCCATTCCCCCCAGCCCAGCCCTCTCACCCCACCCCAGTGGGGATACCCAGATCCACTCACTGGGTGTCAGGAGGCAGAGGTGGAGATCCACCGCGAAGGTGTTCTGGGGACAGCTGTTCTGCAGACCAGGAGTAGGGTCCGAGATGGCAAACTGCAGCTCTGCGCTGGCATTGCCGCTGGCACAACGGCTCAGGGACACGGGCCTGTTCCCGGAAGAGGAGTCAGAGCTCACCAACATGTTACACACCTTTCCTCCCTCCTCCAACCACAAATCCCTCCCAGGCCCCAGTTCCTGATGCTGCTGGGGATGATGGAGAGTCTGCTGGAGCTGGAACAGAAATCAGCTTTCACAGAGCCATCACAGAGATGGATTCAGCCAACCCCTTCAGTTGGAGAGGACCTGGGCTTGGCCAGAGCAAACCTATTTGGTTTGACTGGCTTCTGTGGGAGTAAGATTGCTGCTTCACTACAGCCAGCCTCCCAAAATTAAGAGTTTGTCCTCCAGGATAAGGAGTTTTCCAAGCTACACAATATCTGTCCCTGCATTTCACTAACCTATTGCTTCCCTTCCCACACCAGGGCACAGAAACTTGGTCACGGTGTCAGGAACCAGCTTTTCTGGATGCGGTTATTCAGGGCTGCACTGACAGAGGCTGCCTGGAGTCAGCCCACGTGAGCTTTCCCAACAAACCACTGCCCTGGCCTTGTGAACAACCACCCTGGTGAGGTTTCAGCACAATGTTTCAGCCAGCCAGAAGCCAGAGATTTCAGTTTCCCAGGAAAACTGCACAGGTGCGGCTGCAGGCTGTGCATGTGTGCTTGTAGGGGAGGCTATGAATGCTGAACCTCCTGTCACACACCAGGTGGGACAGCAAAGCAGAGGACTTAAGGAGCACAGATTGAATTAAAAGAGGTGATCATGTAGATAGGAGGAACTCTGCTAGTGTTCCCACCAAGAAAAAGGACCAGCCCTATTTGTTTTTGAGTCCACCTAGGAGTGAAAGGGATGTTGGGTTTTATTTTGCTCTGCTGCTCACAGGGATTTTTGTTGTTATTAGTGGGGTTTTTTTTAAGAAAAAGTTTGTCAAAGAAGCATATGCAGCTGCTATCTGTAAAGGCTGCATTCCATCACGTGATGCCATACATATCCCTTGGGGGAAGCAAGTTAAGTGAGCACTGGAGGAACAAAGTTCAATTCCCTATGCTAAGGGTGGGGAAATGTTTTCCATTGCAACGTGCTACCCACCTCTCTGTTTTTCATGACAGTGCTGGTGAACACATTCAGCCGTGCAGGATGCAGGACAAGGCAGCAAGTTCAGCCGCATGCCAGGTGGAGGCTCTGGGTGCAGAGAACCCAAAAGCATTTTCCCAGAGAAGCGACCTCACCTGTCATCCTTGCAGGGCACAGCATAAAATGGTCCAAGGAAGTCCAAGTGTCCTCCAGCTGGGCTGGGCTCACATGTGTAAACCAAGGCATCCACCAAGTTCTCTGATGTTGCCTTTGTGCCTCCAGGAATCAAGCTGGTGCTGTACACAGCAATAGCACTGGAGCCTTCAGTAGCAGCAGAGATGTCCTTGAAAGTCAGGTTTGTGCCATCTGGAAATGCCAGGGGAATAAGTAGGGTGAACATTGAGGTAGTGTTGAGACTGACAGGACATCCTGTTAACATGGAGAAGTCCAAGAACAGAAACGGAAGACAAAATAATGGTGGTAACTGAGGCCAAGTAAAGCTGTAAAGTAGCGACTGCTTGCTGTGAACGCAGGTTTCCAAAAAGATCAAGGTTCCTCTGGGTTGCAGAGTCCTCTTCATACAGACCAGCCAGAATTCAAGACGAACAAAAAATAAACTAGATAAACAAATGTGCCGAGGAAACACCACCTCAGGACCAGGAGGAGGCAGCAGCACTGCAGGGCTCAGTGAGCATCAGTGAGCATGGCATCAGTGAACGGCCCCACTGTCCTGGTAGACCTTGCTTCTCCTGAAAGCCCCTTTGTCTTGGTACTGGCAGGAGGAGCTTGCAGTCCTCCCTATCCCCCTGCTCTGCACGGGAAGCTCAGCAGAGGCACGGAGTGGGATTAAGCACCTTCTCAGCTGGAGAGTGATGGAACAGCCCAGGCAGAACAAAGAGAGAAAAAACAGGAATAATGGACAGGAAAGGCAAGGAAGAGTTCTTCCCCAGGCCATGCACCCTCCTCCATCCCTTTCCTCAAAGCTACTCAACCTGCCCATTTGTTTGAAGACAGACCACACACCAGGTCTGTGCCATCTGCCTCACCGTGCCCTCCATCCAGCGCAAACACGAACAGCCCCGTGGCTCCGATGGTGCCCCTCAGTGGGACACTGGCATGCGCCTTGCTCTCCTTCCCTGAGAAGAACACTAGGCTGAGCCCTCCCAGGCTGGTGCCAGGCTTCCCCTCCAGCTCAACGAAGCGGTCAGGGTTAGTGCCGCCAGCCAGACACAGCTCACTGATGAGGATGGCAGGAGGGACTGGTGCTGAGGAGCTGCTGCAGAAGTTCTCACCCAGCGGTGTCACCGTGGCCACCTGCAGAGAGACACAAAAGCTGCTGCCACCACTGCTGCTACCATTTCTTCAGGTGGAGTGATGGCTGCTCACAGCATTAACCTCTGGTTCATGCCTCCCACAGGTCCCTGGTGAGGCCTGAAGAAGACGTGGTTCTGACTCCCACCAGCTGCTCCTCACTCCCACCATCTGTTCAAGGGTTGTCCTGACTGTGCGGTCCCATCACCACACAACCCCATCACTGCCTTTGCTCCCACCCTCAGGACTTGGAACAATTCTCCCTTCCTCCTGTCAGGAGCACTTCCACACTTGTGTCTCCAGCCCATGGTATTCTCTCCTCATGGTCCTCTCCCACTGCAAACACATGTCCCTCCTGCCAGCAGACGTCTTCTGCTTCTAGAGCAGCTTTATTGCCCCAGTTTTGGACCAGAGCCCACCTCTGCACTGGCCCGATCCCAGCAGGCATCAGCAGTGGAGCAGGAAAGCCCTCCCTTCCCCAGCTCTGTGAAGGACAAGCATACATACTCTGTCATGTTCCTTCAG
Source organism: Pampusana beccarii (assembly GCA_013399365.1). Classification (NCBI taxonomy): domain Eukaryota; kingdom Metazoa; phylum Chordata; class Aves; order Columbiformes; family Columbidae; genus Pampusana; species Pampusana beccarii. The sequence goes on along the minus strand of VWYH01000678.1, from coordinate 2,058,125 downwards.
AACTGTCTGAAACTAGATATTGTGAAATAAAAAGGAACAGTTCAGATGAATTATCACAAATCAGCTCCACCAGTGGTCAAGGCAGATCCTTCACACACAGGCCCTGCAGGAAGCTGGGTTTGAGGGACGTGACATGCTGTACCACACATCTTGAAGGTGGCACCAAAGAAGCGGAGGTGAAAAGGCTTGGGGTAACTTGAGAGTCCAGGATTCTGCCCAAAATCAGACTCCCTGGTTTCAGGGTTGGTGGTACGTGAGCTGTCTCCAGGGATCTCCTGGTTCTGAGCCATGCTGCACAAGGCAAGGAGCTGTTACCCGGCCAACAACAGGTAGGTGAAGGTGGCAGAGGGGTGAGGGCTGGTGAGAGCATCAGCAGAGGGCGGGAGGTAGATGTGGCCTACTAGAACACCCCACTCTCCCAAATAAAGGGCATACTGAAACATGACCTCTGCCCTTCCAGTGACTATGGATGGAGAAAGGACATCTGCCATCAACCCACCTGGAAACTGCTCTGAAGTTTTGCACTCAGGCTGTGGCAGCGGCTCAGAGATTCATCCTCAGTGCTGTGAGAATCGTTTTCGTACAGGATGCTCTGCCCTGGTACCAGCACTTCGACCAGCTGTTCTGCCTTCTCCGACCTTCGAGACGTGTATACCACAGCGTCCACCAGCCCCTCAGCGGTCACAGCCATGTTCACCGTGTAGCGGGTGGTGTTGCTGTAGTAGAGAGCCACAGCGTCCGCCCCGTTCTGGATGGTGTTTGGGGGCAGCCTGATCATGGGTGCTGGGCTCACAGCGCTGCTCCCCACCAAGAAGTAACCCAGCTCATCTGTGTGGTGTCCTGACAGGTCCAACACCCGGTAGGCCCGGCTATTTTTACCATTGTAGAGGACCAACCAGTATCCCTGGAGGTCAAACTGTGTCCGTCCAGTATAGAAGAGTTCAATGTACTCTGTATCCTCTCTTCCCCCTGGGTTGTCTGGGTTGACCTCGTTGATGAGTAGCTTGGCCACTTGCACAGAAGGTTCTTGAGTCTCTTCAGGTATCTCTGATGGGACACCTTGGAAAGCAAAAATGTCACAAATACAGGCCTAAGCACAGAGCCCCAGGGAAACTACACGTTGCACACTATTTTGCTGGAGTGAGACCAAATTCACCAAAGGACTGAGGATGCTGGCTCAGATTTTTATTATCTGTGTGCTCTCCTTAGAAGAGCCCAGGCAATACTCTGGGCAATACCACCTGTAACAGCAGAGCTTGCTGTTATTACAGACAACGAGCAATATGGGCTCTAGGAACTGGATGCGATGGAATTGGAAGAGATCTTTGCCAGAGCTGGGGAAATGGAGAAAGGAACACTTCCCTCCTCTAGGAGAGCTAAACCTACATGTCCACTGTCAAACACATCGTATCCCCCAACCTGCAAGAATTATGACTGGTACCTGGAGGCAAGTCCGGCACGTTAACATCCTTGAAGCAGGAGCTTTCTGCTGTGACGTTTCTTCTGTCGAAACTCACAGCTCTGGGTGTCTCTAGGAAGGTCTTGAAGGCTAGCAGCAGGCTGCTCAGCTGGTCCTCTGACTTAGCAGTCAGCAGAGTGGTGAACACAAGCCCCAAGTCCTGGCAGGCTGCCTTTGGCTCTGCAGAGGCAAGCAGAGAACTGCCTCAGTTTCCCCATGCTGCCAAAGACCCACTTTCTCCTGGAAGAGACACAGAGCTCCTGATCAGACTGACTCGGGGCAGCTTACGCCATCTGCACAATGCTGTGAGCTCTGCCTGTACCAAGGGACATCCTGGGACCAAGTCACACAGCACACCCAGATGCTGTCCTCATCCTTTCAAAGCCTTGTAGTCTCAACAGTGAACAGAACGGTCTCTCTGGGGGATGTCTAAACGTAAGCTGAACATAACACTGCTGACAATGCAGGCTGCAACATCATGGCTCTTCTCTTCAGGAGTCTGCATCTGCTCATCACACTCACACACTAACCTAGCAGGGACATCAGAAAAGCAACACAGAGCAGTAAGGCCACTTGCATTTCTGCTGAAACTTGGCTTAGTTCATATGGATCATAATGCCAAGCAGGCAACAAATTCCTAGTTGGGATGTCAACCCTGTTGCCACATCTGTCTGACTGCAAATGCCCAAGGTCAAAATAGCTAGTGGTCTGCAGTGGAGCACTGATGTGTGTTGGTGGAGCTGCAGATGGGAGCACTCTGCGGAACATGGAAGAACAGCACCATGCTCTGCTTGACACTCGACATTGCTGTCATCAGCACTAAGTTCAAATTAGATGGGGTCCAAGCCAGGACTCAATGCAACAGGGAACACAGGGCTGAAAATCAGAAGCGAACAGGCGTTAACCATCGAAGGTCCCTGGACTGCCCTGCTCCTGCCCAGCTCACCTCTGAAGTAGGCAGCAGAGACCCCACAGCTGCACAATTCATCGAGGGCCTGGACCAGAGTCATCAAAATCTCTTCAGACTTCAGGAGCCAGTCCTGGCAATCTAGGAAACAAAAAGCCAGCTGTTGCCCAGGCAGTCAACCTCGGTCACAGGATCCAGCTCATTCTGGGATGGGTGCAGAATGCATATCATGCATAGGTCCTGCATATCATTCAGAGGGCCTAAGGCCTTCACTTCCCCCAGAACAGATGAGTCTGGGAAAGAAAACTGGAGAAGCTCAGCTTGGCGTGGGTTGCCATGAAGAAAAATATTGCAGAAAATTATCAGATGTCCTAGTTGTGTTTCCTTTGGTGTTATGTTTACACAACCCAGCATGACTCTGGGTGGTCTCCCTGGACTGCTCCGGCTTTGTGCACCTGCTCTTGTCCTTTGGAGGTCCTGCCTGCAGAAGCAGAAATAACTAACACCCACCTGCTACGTGAAGGCAGAAGGAGAGAGTTTGGCTGAAGCGTTTGCTGGGGCAATCATTGAACTTGCCAGGGGTGGGCCTGCTGAGGACGTAGGACAAGGAGTCCCGGGTCACAGAGCAGCAGTTGCACTGGCTCATGGACATATTTCCCGGCTGGTGCCTGCAAGAGAAAGACATGCAAATGAAAGAAAACATGACCTGTCAGCCAAAGACCTGAGTCCTCTTCACCCACCAGTCACACCTGCCTGCACCAGAGGGTGAAACTAAGTGCTTATAGTCTTCTCCCTTCACGAGGTTTGGAGAGATATTCCATCCTCATCAGTACATCCTTGTCTCAGAAAAGAAAAAAAAAAAGCCCAAGAGCTCACTAAATCTTGAGAGAGAAGAGCAAAGTCTTCATCCAACCCTTTTTCTTCTAGCACTGGCTGCTTTTTCGACTGATCTGTAGTCAGGCAGACAGTACAGGCAAACTCATGCTCAGCCTGGGACCTCTGGGAAGAATGGTGGGGTGCAGCTAGAGAAACTGGAAAGGCAGCACCTGAAGACGAAATGCTTGAGCAAGAGTCCTCAACTCAAAGGTGAGGAGCACGACTGGGCATTGGACTAGATGACCTTTAAAGGTTCTTTCCAACCCAAACTGTTCTCTGATTCTGTGAAGCCCCACTCTGAAGAGCTGCATGGAGCAGAACTGCTCAGACCTCCTCAGAGAAGGAGGTAACCTCATTATGGGACAAGTCCAGGTTTTGTTTGATAAATGGGAGGAAGACAAGCAAAGGAAGGAATAGGAATATGCTGTGAATAAGTGATGACCCTGTCACAAGAGTAAACTAGACCCTTTCCCAACCCCGCTGATTCCACTGTAGTCCAAACGGTCTTTGCACAGGCCCATCCAGAAAAGGTGAATCTTCTCCAGCTACAGAGCCAGGACATGGGTATTTATGGCAGTTACACATAGAGGTCAAGTCTGGTGCTTTGCCATCAAAAACAACAGAAAAGAGCTTGCCCAGACTTTTTTTTGCTTATTGCCTGGTTCTACACACCATCATCGCTGCCTCTGCCCCTCCACCTGCTCCACTGTCCTTTACCCACCCTATTGTCCTCTTTCTCCCATTAGCAGAGCATGCTAAAATGTGAAGGAAACAGTTCTCGTATATCACAGAAGCCTGAGGTTACTAACATTTCTCTTAACCCACAAAGACAAAACCAAACCCAAACCCAAAATGAAGTGGCTCAACCCAGAATGAAGAGTAACCTAGCTTCCAGTCCCTGGTTTGGATGAAGCAGAGCGGGGATTTCCTCCTGGGTCAGGCATGCAATACTGAAGCCACTCCCTTGCCCTCATTTTGACCTAAAATTCCATCCTGAACGTAAGAAAAACTTGTTCTTGTTTAAAGTGATACTGGAAAATTTGTGACATTGACCATTACACTTTTATAAATAATACATAATTAAAATTATAAAGTCGCAACCAGCAATCATTTGGTTAGAAAGTTCCTCCTCAGCTACTTTATTCTGCAACTGTACAGCTGCACCAGAACTGCTGTGGAGAAGGGGACACCTACAAACTCAGACCAGGTGGTGGAAGAAGTCCAGGACTCAACACCACCACGAGGAGACCCTGGTCTGGAGATGGCACTCATCTTCCTTACTTGGGTTTGGAAGAGCAGGCAAGGGTGACTCTGATGCCAAACCTCCTCCCAGCCCTGCCCAGACTCTCACCGCTGTTCCTTGTAGGCAGCTCTGCCCGGGGTCAGGGTCTCCAGCAGCTCAGGGCTGGGTTCCTCATTGCTTGTGTACACGAAAGCATCCAACAGGCCGATCACTGGCAGCACCTTCCCCAGGACCAAGTTGCTGCTGTTGCCTCTGTAGAGGGCAATGGCATTGGGGCCACCTCTGAGGACAGGACGGGTGGTGTTCTCCGGGAACGACAGATCCACTGCACACCAGCAAGGAAAGGAACAACAATGGCATGTAAGCAACACACAAACGATACTTCCTATGTAGGAAACCAGCATCTCTTTGGTCCTGGACAGCAGGATACAGGAACTTGGAAAGTGGCTGGGGTTGTCTGACTATTACAGATTTGGCATCTGCTGCCCCATCTTTCTGCTCGCTAACATTTCTTACACTCTCTCAGCCTGAATTTCCTCATTTGTGGCCAGATCCACAGCGTGAAGGAGGCTGGAGGAGGAAATGGGAGCAGAGTTCATCCTCCTGTTCTGGTTCTGTGAACAGACAAGCTGAGTTATGCGTAAGCAGGGGAACTAGAAAGCAATTGCTGATGTGACTTTGACTACAATAAAATCAATTTTTAATTCTAAAAGAGATCTGCAAAATCCACTAACCTTTCATGTAGCAGTTGCTTTAATAGTACACCAAAAATATTGAAGAATTTACATTTTATTCTAGCATTTAACAGTCCATATTTTTTTACACTACACATACACACATATTCAGAAAAGGCCCAAGATAGCAGCACAGAGAATTAAGGTTGAGGTTTGGTGGAGCTGTCTGATTTCATGAGCTTCCCAATTTCCTTCCTCATATTTACTGTTCCCTTCACAAGCTATTTTCCCCAGCACCCTGTAGGAACTGCTGAGGCTATTAAAAACCAGCAGACTGCTGATACGTCTTCTCCCTGCATAAATGGCTCTAGGGAACAAACACTAAAGGAGGAATCACATGAGAGGCAGAAGGGTAAGAAGTGGTTACACCTTGAGATATGCCACCAGGGCACCTGCATGCTAAGGGACAGAACCTCTCCCATGAAGAAAAGCTTGACAGTGTTGGGGTTGTTCAGCCTGGATGAGAGAAGACTCCAGAAGACCTTATTGTGGCCTTTCAATACTTAAATAGTGCTTGTAAGTAGAGACTTCTTACTAGAGCCTGTACTGATACGACAAGGGTAATATTTTTAAACCGGCAGAGGGTAGATCTAGGTTAGAAGAACAAGGAAGACATTTTTATTATGAGGGTGATGAGATGCTGGAACAGGTTGCTCATAGCAGTTGTGGATGCTCTACCCCTGAAAGTGCTCAAACTTCAAGGAACCTGATCTAGTGAAAGATGTCCCTGCTCACAGGAGGTGGGGTGCAACTAGATGATCTTCAAAGGTTCCTTCCAACTCAAACCATCCTATGATTCATTTGAAAGTTTTCACACTGGCATCTACCAAGGGAGGACTTTTGCTCCAGTGCTCTCACAGCTTGAAGTTCTCTGCAGCGATAGGCAGACAAGCCTTACAAAAACAGGACTAACAGCTAGGGCCATTTTAAGAGCTCCTGTCCCAAATCTGAAGCGGTTGGGTTAAATCAAGTGGTCAGCTTCTCACAGAGTGCTCAGCATGGAGTTACTATGAAAGTATTATTTTAAGGCAATTAAAATGTAATTACACGGTGTCATTGGGTGTTTTTCGGGGAAAACTTTCCACAAAAATGTGTATGCAGTATGCTTGCGACACCCTGACAAAGCCTCATTGGAAAAAATACCAAAGCATACCTCCAGTCACCTTCTTGACTTGAGTGAGTCTGAGGAACAGTTAAGCATAATCCTCAGAAATTTCTTAGTCTGCAAACTGGTTGTGCTTTCATGTCACTTTTTTTGAACCCTCTTGGCTGTTGACTGCTAACAGCCCCAGCTCATCCAGAGTATCTTTCCTGGTGACAAATGCAGAGCTCAAGTGGACAATCAGTTCCTCTACTTGTGGCGAGAAAGAATTTGGAGCACTTTGGAGCAGTTTGAATTGTAAAAAGGAGCTCAATTGCTTTAAAAAAAAAAAAAATAGTTGTAGTTGCAAAAGTTTTTTCGTTTTTATGGGAACCAGCTTTGTAAGGGATGAATATACTCCCTGACTCAGAAATCATGAGTCAGTGAATTACACAAGACATCTGCAGAGCGTGTCTCCAGCTGCCAAAATCTTCTTTAGAGGTGCCCAAAATAACAAGATATTTCTTCCTCCTCTGGTGGCCTGGAAGAAACCTTGAACATTGGGAGGAAGTTTAGATTGCAGCTTCATACAGCTGATGCACACGACCTACATCTGCAGATGGTGCAATAGAAGAAAAGCCCTTGTGCTTTTTCGAGAAGAGAGTCTGTGTCTGCTGGGAATGACCACCAGTTTACACACAGAGAAGAAGGACACGTCAAGGAGATGTGGTGCTGTCAGGGTTCCCCGGCAGCCTGGCCACAAGGCTGGGAGCAGAACCACGTCCTCCTGAGCAGCAAAGGTACACGTGGGCTTCTGACTTCCATGAGGTCCCTCACCTGGAGCTCTGCAAGTCTACCAGCCCTGCGAGACATACTGCTTCCATTTGTTTGTCCTGAAGCCACTTCCTTCTACCTTCTTTTGATGCCCTTCAGTTCTCATACCAGGAGAAAGAGTAAGCAATTGATCCTTGTCCACTTTCTTCAGGCTACTCACATTTCTGAAACCTCTGTCAGGGCCCTCCTAAGCTTTCCTGTTTCTAGGCATACTTAGTTATTTCTTCCATGGAATCATTTCCAGAGCACTATCCATCCTAGATGACCTTCTCTGAATGTCCCCAATTCTAAAATATCCTTTTGGAGATTAAGGTATTGTACCACACAACAACTAAAGATACAAGCAAGCCATGGCATAAAACAACAAGATCCTCCAGCCCCAAACTTGGCTGATCTCTCCCCCAGCTAGTCATCAAAATCCTCCAGGAAGTCATCAAAACGCAGTCCTTACCTGGGGTTTTGCTTTGTGCTGGACCAATCAGAAGCAGCCCATCCGGTGAGGTTTTGCCGTGAACATCCATAGTGAAATAAATGTCTTTGGTCCGACCATCAATCAGCACCAGAACAACGTCCCTCAGCATGGTGGAGTGGGGACCCTGAAGCTCTATGAACTCAAACTCTTCAGAAGAAGAGGCAGCAAAGACCTCACTGATCAGGACAGCAGACGCATTCAGCTGAGAAGTTAGGATGCAGTGGTTGTCTGCACCTGGGGTGGGCACGGCCACTTGGAAGATCCACTGAGAATCTGCCCCGCGGCACCTTTCTATTGACTCATCCATGGTCCTGAAGGTGGAGTCTTCCAGGAAAGCATCTCGGCCAGGGGTCAGTACCCTGACCAGCGTATCTGCTCTGTCCGTCTTCTTAGTCTTGTGGACCAAGGCATCTACTAGTCCATAACTTGTGACACTCATGCCCTCCTTGTAGTTCCCTTTTCCATAGTAGAGAGCAATCGCGTCAGGGCCATTCTGGACAGTGTTCTTAGGGACAACTATAGCAGGGCTCACAGAAGAGGAGCCAACAAGAAAGAACCCTTGGCTATTAGTAACTTGGCCCTGGAGGTTTAAAACTTTGTAGGCTTGGTTGCCATTGCCATTGTAGAAGACCAGATAGTAGCCATCCAAATGGGCTGTTTGACCACTGGTGTGATAGAGCTCCACAAACTCAGAAGTGTCCTCTCCCGGGCTGTCGGCATTTACTTCATTAATCAAGAGGGTATGTTCTGTTTTCTGGTCCCTGGGGTTTTTTATGAGATTCTGAGCAGCAGCCTTGGGAAACCAGACGTATACAAGTACCATCAATCCAACCGGCCAGACGTTTCCCATGATGAAGGCTGAAATTGTTGTTTCAGTTCAAATCCAGAAGAGAGAGGGGCCGTCCTTTGCACAGCCACAAACAGCGCACAGAAGGAAGCTGCCAGCAATTGGAGAAACAGAAACGCAAAGTCTCCGATCTGGGTGCTCACTGGCAGAGGCAGGCACACTTCTTCAGGGAGTTCTGGTTTGCAAAGCAAAGCAAAGCAGTGATCCCACAAAAATCAGAATGAAAAGGGTGTGACTTGAACAAGAGATTTCCCAGCTCAGCTCCTTTAAAAGTTGGGGCAGGGGAGGAGTGGGAGAAAATAAGATTGTTAGGAAACACAGAGACGCACCAGTGATATTTAAGAGCTTTAAAACCTCATAATTTTCCCTCCCTGTGTTTCTTCAGAGGTTTATCAAGATGGATAACAGCAACTGCCATGGGACAAAGCCAGCAGTTTTCAGTGTTTGAAACCCTGAGACTTGTATGAACACTGAAAGTTGTACAATGTCTGTATTAATAGTTATTTCCCCGAGTACAATTTATTCTAGGGGAATTAACACAAAATGGCACTGAAGATGACAGTAACTATCTTCTTCATCAAGGTGAGAGTGAGGAAGGAGAGGATAGATGGGTTTGGCTGGATTGTTGTCACACGCATTGCAGAGCAGCTCCACTGACCACCAACCGGCCCTGCTGCAGCTCCAGCGGAGGTAGAGTAAGTTCTGCAGAAGAAGCAGTGGGGTGGAACTGATGTTTGAAAAAGAAGTGAGATTTGTTTTCCTGTTTCCAGAGACGTTTCCACAAACAGCTGTACCATTACCTGCTCAGTTTACTTGACCTCCTTGCAGTCTTCAGCCAGCTGAGATCAGACATGCAGAGGTTTCCAGCCCATGCAACGCTTGCCAGCACTGACGCTGGAGTTTGGCCACATCCACACCCTGCTGACAATCGGGAATACACCTAACCCTCCAGCTGCTTAAAATCACAGCTGATGAGGACAGCAGCCCAAAGGGGTGACAGCTGTGTGGTGGATACCTGCCATTTTCTAGGTAAAGTGACAGTGGGACCATAACATCACAACTTTCACTATGGACATAAGCACCCAGACTTGTGAGTGGGCCTGTCTGGTCCCATTTATCACAGCCACCTGAGCTAATTGTGCACAGGTGTCTGTGCACAGGAGCACAGGTGTCTCCTCACAAACAGGAGGAAACTGCATTAACTCCAGAGCATGAAGCTGACAGCAATTCCACAAAAGAACAGACCCCAATGGAGAGGTGACCCTGAGCCACACCGCCCCAAAACACCTTCCCCTGTCGCTGTGCCTGACAGCCCTCAAGCCCACCTGCTCTCAGGCTACAGAAGATGCAGATGCACACATGTGCCTTACATCTGCACCACACAGACCAGCCCAGTGCTGCTCTCTCTTCTGTTAGATGCTCACTATCAAAAAGGTCTCCATTCTCTTTCAGGCACAGATCAACCCCAAAATCACTACCAACATCCCCCCTCTGGCAAACTCTTGCTGCTGCCCAGCCTCCAAAGGAAAAGAAACTGTACCAGCTTCTCCTCCCCAAATCCATCCTCACAGGTGCCTGATTTCCAAGGTCTCCCCCCATTTCAGGAGAAAAGAGGAGGAACACACAGGGGAGCTCCCTGTGCGCAGGACACAAGGAAACCCACCAGAAATCGGAGAAAACAGCAGGAAAAAAATACGCCCCCCCAGCCCCAAGCTGGACAGACTTAGCAGGGCAGAAGAGAGGCGGGATTCCCGGCAGGCCCCTGCCCCGCTGCGAGGTGCGGGCGGCAGCGGGAGCCCCGGCCGGAGGGGGATGAGAAGGGACGGGGATGGGGACAGGGACAGGGACAGGGACAGGGACGAGCCTCCGTCCCGCGCGGGGAGGCGGCCTGGCTCCCGGCGGGGCTCCATGGCTCAGCCCGGGCCGCTGGGAGCAGGATCTGCCCGGCACCGCCCGCCGCGCAGCCCCGCGCCGGGCCGGGCNCCGCTCCGGGGGTCGCTCGGCCCCGCCGCCCCGCGCACTCACCGCCGCTCGCTGCCACGGACGCGCCGCCACCGCCGGGGCCGCACNGAACACACAGGGGAGCTCCCTGTGCGCAGGACACAAGGAAACCCACCAGAAATCGGAGAAAACAGCAGGAAAAAAATACGCCCCCCCAGCCCCAAGCTGGACAGACTTAGCAGGGCAGAAGAGAGGCGGGATTCCCGGCAGGCCCCTGCCCCGCTGCGAGGTGCGGGCGGCAGCGGGAGCCCCGGCCGGAGGGGGATGAGAAGGGACGGGGATGGGGACAGGGACAGGGACAGGGACAGGGACGAGCCTCCGTCCCGCGCGGGGAGGCGGCCTGGCTCCCGGCGGGGCTCCATGGCTCAGCCCGGGCCGCTGGGAGCAGGATCTGCCCGGCACCGCCCGCCGCGCANCGGGGAGGGCAGGGTGGGGCGGGACGGGGAGGAGGAGGAGCTGGGGGAGCCGTTCATGAAGCTCCAGCCGCAAATTCAGTTCACTAGTCCTCGTGTCCCCAAAGACCCTCCTCTGGCTCTTCCCAGCTCCTCGCGATGGAGGGATGGACGGATGGAGGGATGGACAGACAGACGGATGGATGGATGGATGGATGGATGGATGGATGGTTGTAGGGATGGTTGTTTACCCATTGTGTGTACCACCCAACCAAGCAAGGACTAGCAGCACAGCTGTGCTGGAGGACATCGTGCCTCTTCTCACGCCAGCTTCAGCAGTTGAAGTAGGACTGGAGGGCTGGGTGGTGGTGGGTGGAGGCCGTGCCCAGCCTGCTGCAGTGGCAGCAGCAGGGCTTTCTCACAGGACTGGTCCCTGAAGTCTTCATGAGCTGCTGTGCTGTGTTTCTGCTGTGCAGGATCCAACGCCTGCCTGTCTGGATGCAGAGCAAAGAGCAGGCACCGCTGTGCATCTCACAGCACGCCTGGCTGGGGGCAACTTTAAGCATCCCCCAGGTTGCACTGGGATTGCTCTCCCTGGGTGATGGGGAGGAGGCAGGCCTGGCCTTCTGCTTCTTCCCGATCAGCTCTTGAATCCTGCTCCTCTGGACCTGCTCATGTGGCTACCCAGTCCCCTTTCCCTGTTCCCCCTCCCCCAGGAGTTACTGCCCCCCTCCACCGGACACAGGGAGAGGAGTTGCCAGAAATCCTGCTCTGGGCTGGACTTGGTGCCAAACACCCATCTGATGAAGCAGCTGTTCCTGTGGCTAGGCCAGATGTGGGCTCCTGCTCATGACTTAGCAGCGTGGTGTCATCTTCTCTCTTGTAACTGGAAACCAGTGCTTCAGTGCAAGGTGGGGGTGCTCTGCCAGAGGGGCTGCGTTTGCCCCAGGTCTTGCCAGCTGGGCTGGGGTACTGCGCCCCCACAGCCCCATCATCTTCACAAGATCTGCAGTTATTCCTGGACGAGAAGCTGCACATGCAAGGGCATCTGCACCCCAGGCAGGAAGGACCTTGGCAGTGTGGACTTTCCTGCAGCCTCCAGCAGCGTGTGCATCCCCAGAGCAGCACTGGGGCAGTTCCCACCTGGGACCTGAACAAAACAAAGTCCCTGAGCAGATGGCTGGGTCTGAGCACTCTGCGTGGCTGCTCAGCGATGGGGCAGTAAACCCAATATTCTTCCTGACAGGGTTTATTCAGTTTAGCTATCACATTTTGGAGACATTGTATTTATGCAATCACAGGCTCTGGGATGACAAAGGGAGGTGGAGAGCTGTTGGGGAGAGGAAACACCCTTACCCAGAACAGGTCCTGACTCATCCCTTGCTGGGACCTGCATGGTGCAATCGGACTGGAGAGACTCCCTGTCACCCCTGTGGTGGGTCCCAGACCCACTCAGCTCCTCGTGCCCTCCCACCTCTGCTCTGTGCTCAGCCTTGGTGCTCTCTTCACCCACCGCTGCTCTGTTCTGCCAGTCTCTCATCCTTCTGGTGGGGAGCACAGCCTGGACCCCCAAAACCCTCTTTCTTCCCATCTGTGCGTTCTCCAGCTGCACTGTAGCCTGTCAGCCTATGGGGAGGCAGAGCAAGTGGGGATTTGAGGAAAGAAGACCAAACATCTTGCCACAAAATGCTGGGAGCCTCTGCAGAGCCACTGCCTCGAGAACCAGGCTCCCAGAGAAGTGTGGGGATGACGGGCAGGACCTGGGGATGTCCCTCTTTCTCACATCCCGTTCATAGCCACTGTGCTCAGGCATATGGCTGATCCCTAAACTCCCTTCGTGTCCAGCCTGCCCAGGAGGTGGGTCTGCAGCACCGGGCAACTCTGAGCCAAGGCACCAGAGGCACCAGGAGAAAAGCTGCAGCTCCCATCACTTGCAGGGGCGTCTGAGTCTGCTGGGTGGGCTGGGCACGGCCACCTCTATGCTCTTCAACCTACAGCAAGCATGGTGTGGCACGGCTTCACCAAAGCAGAGCTCAGCAGGGCAAGCGTGTACAGCCCTGTAAAACCTTTAATCACTTCGTGAGGAAAATGTACCTTGCTGTTGGAATGTATTTCCTGCCTGTATTCGGAACAAGCTGTGCTTGTCAGGCCTAGTAAAGGCAGGAAAATCCTGTAAGGCTCAGATGCTGTACTAGGGCACGTTTTTCTTGTGTCAAAAATACGTCCTCAGCAAAGGAAGCCGCTTTGTTCAGGTGCTGGAGTGTGGCCAGCCTGTACCTGGGCAGATGGGTCTTACCGTGGGGCGGGACTTGCAGCTGTGGAGGTCAGAGATGGCTGATCCTGAGCATGCGGGGGACAAGCAGGGGCACCTGCTGGTGTGGCCGAGGCACACTGGTGGGTCCTGTGCAGGACCAGTTCTCTCCAGCAAAGCCTGTGCATATTGGGCCATGTTCATGCCCAGCATGGTTGACCACGGTCCCACTCCCCGCTCCCACCCCGTGGCTGGACTGGGCAGTGTGGGTGTGCATCGCCAGGATGGGGGCGAAGACAGGGATGTGGCCAGACCCAGCGCAACCCAGGACGGTGGCTGCAGTGACAGCAACCACCATGAGCCTGCACAGGGTGGGTGCCAGCCGTGGGCGCTCACCACTGCACTGCAGCACTGAGGGGTGCGGGAGGCTCCCCATGGCCATGGCCACCACATCCGATGGTCAGCTGTGGCTGGGGGTGCCTTGTTCTGGTGGTTGGGTAGCCATGGCCAAGCTGCCACTGGGCACATGGAGGTGAAGAGACGCACAATGAGGCTTGGCTCACTGACTAATGCAGGCACAGAGAGCTCAGTGTTTATTGGTTTTGTTCAGGAAGGTTTGTACGAGGAACAAGCTGACTCCGCTGCACATGCAGACACACACACCTGTTGCTGCCTGAGCAGCTCTCCCGGCATCCCAGGAGCATTGCTCAGCCTCGCAGAGCGGGGCTGCACCAACCCCCTCAGCCAACGCTGCCACGCTGCCTGCCAGGCTCTGCTGTGCCCATGCTGCCGCTGTGAGCCCGGGCAGCACCCGCAGCAATCACCGGCACGTGTCTGTGTGGGCACCGACTCCGCCGGCGGTGCGGGCAAAGGACCCAGCATGGTCCAAGCCTGCACAGGGAGCAGCACTCCCCAAACGTCTGCTCTGCTGTCATGACAGAGACACCTCTGAGCTCCCACCCTGCAGGTAACAGGACTTTTCAATTTTTATCGCTACTCTACATTGCAGTGATATCTCTGAACTAGCGAGCGCTGCCTCTAAGGCTGCTGCCGCAAAGCAAGTCTAACACACGCTGCCCTCCCAAACCGGAGACTTCCTCGCTGCTTATATCAAAGCGCTTTTGGAGCTGCCAACTTGTCCCTTGCAGGCTGAAGACACGAGGCATTTACTGCTGGGTGAGGTACCTGTGGAGGGGTGAGCACCCAGCTGGGAGATGCTCCCCACCACTGGGATCAGATGTCAGGGCCTGGTGGCCACAGGGGCAGAGTGAGGTGAGCTGCAGCCTCACCCTGTCCCCATTCCCTCTGCAAAGGGCTGGTGGGTGACTTTGAACACCACCACCATCCCATGTGGAAGGACAGCACCAACCACAGGGTGACTCTGACAGCCACTGGTTCTGGGATGAGAGAATAAAACAAATAAAAAAGCATGACCAATCCTGTCCCATGGGACCCAGGTGATGCTCCCAAGCTGATCAGCCTGGTTCTGGGGGATGCCATCCCTGCAGGGGACCTGCTGCCCCAGGTGAGAGTGTGGCCCTCACCTGTCCTTCCTCCTGACCCCATCCCTGCTACAAGTGCTTCCGTCCTGGCACCTCTCGAGGGTAAGTGGTTATTGTCTGCCTGGAGGCTATTTTCAGCATCTTTATGCTGCTCACCTGCATCCACTCTAGATTAAATCCTGAGGAAATCCTCACTATTTATCCACTTAAACTTTCTTCCTTCCCCAGTTGCTGCCTATAACCATCATGAATTGAGACATCTGCTGTGAGTTGTTTTGTTTGTCATTTCGTGGCAGACTACATTCATTGGTGCTGTGCTTCCCATGGGGTCTCACTGGCACATGTCCCAGTGAAAGGTCAGTGGGTGTAGAGCAGTTGCAAAATGCTCCTTTAGGAGCAGCAGGGATATTTAACTGGCAGAGCATCCCAACCCAGCTGTGGGGGGGTGTTTCTCACCTCCCACCCACCACTGCTAAGGGTAAGACTCCCCCCCACAGGAGTTGCAAGTCAGCCCAGAAAAGCCAAGGAGATCTAAGGGTCAAAGCAGAGTCTACTGCTTCCAAGTCTGTCTTGGAAGAGCATCACCATACCAGCCTCCCACCCTCCTCTGTCAGGCAAAAAAACTGAGGACATCCAATACTGCTGATGCAGGCTGAAGAAGTGGGAGTGTTTTGGGGACAGCCAAAAAAAGGGACTGAAAAAGCCACTGGACGGGGTTTAGCAGGTTATATGGGATGGATCAGCAGCCCAGAGCATTTCTACCAGCTGTATTGGCTCTTCTCTCCCACTGAGCCCTGCCCCCGTTGTCACCAGTCACATCCAACTCCCCTGACTTCCAAGTGCTCCCATGTGGGAAAAGGCTTTGAAAAGCCATTGGACAGGGGGAAAAAGCTCTGAAGAAGGATATGTGCCAGTGCTCAGCCCCAGCACTCTCTGGCTTCACACTCAGGTCACAGACATGAGTTGAAGCTGCAGGTGACAGCTTTGGGCTGGACCCTGACAGTGGGAAGCACACCCAGCCTCCAGTGTTTGTACAAACCCCATCTCCCCTTATCCAGAAGGCTCAAACTAGACAGCCACCAGCTCTAAATGCCAGCAGTCCTCAGGCCATGGGGTAGCTTTGGATTCGGCATGACCTGAGACAGGCAACTACTGCGCTGATGTGCTCAAAGAGGCTGGTCAGGCCAGACTGTTTGGTGTTTCTTGAGATGCTGCCTTCTCTTTTTAGGCATTGCCTTTTCTCTCAGCGCCGTGTGGTGCTGACCAGGACCACCAGCTGGGTGGGAAGCTACGGCTGCTGAGAGAAGCAAGGAAGGGCTTGCTGTGGAGCAGCCTGTCTCCAGCCAGCGAATGTCTGGTTAGATCAAGACTGCAGCTGTACAAACAAGACAGGATGTTTAATCTCAAGAAACACCAAATGTACCTGACCTGGCCTCAACACAGAGAAAGCTTTTTGCCTTTTTGCCTTAGCCACAACAGAGCTGCAACAAGTGTTCCTTCTCCCCTCACCCGGGTATTCCCCTAAAGATGCCCCGATCCAACCCCACCCCACCAAACCCCTTGGTTCACTCCAGGTCTCCTCTGGGAAGGCTGCAATGCCACTAGTTCTGCAAGCTGCCACCACACGCCGTGGAAGCTGGAGCTGTTGGGAAACAGAAGGGAAAAGGGAATGAGACCTGGCTGAAGATCACAGGAGTGGGATGTAGATAGAGACTCTGGGAGGAGGAGCAGGAGTGAGCGCTGATGGGCCATGCTCTGGTAGGAAGGCAAGTGTCTACTCAGGGCCAGCTTTACTTCAAGGCAGATGACAATAACCATGGCAAAGACCACTTCTCAATTGCTGGTTCAAGTGGCTCTGGAAAGCCCTGAGACCAACACCACCTCTGCCAGCTCTGCATTTCTTACACAGGTCCAGGCTGTGTCTTGGCAGCACCACGAGAGTCTCAAACTGGAGACCGTTACCCAGGGAAACCACGGAAACACAAGGCTGAGGCAGAAACACTGGTGGTGGGGTAATGCAGGCAGAGGGGTTCAACGTCCATCCTCTCTGGCAGCGTCCAGGCAGGTACAAGCTGTACAAAGCACAACCTGAGGTTCAGGGCATCAGCCCAGCCCTCATGCTCTACCGTTTCTTGATCCATGGACACAGGGGACAGACAGGACAGCTGCACGTACCGCCCACAGGCAGGTGTCACATGCTGTGGCCACTTAACCCCTTTGGCCTGATGGAACTATATAAAATGGGCAGTGAATGATGTGAGCACTTACCAGCTACTGCTCTAGGTAGTATCGGTCTCAGGCTGAGCAGATGTTTCAGGCCTGCAAGAAAAGAACAAAACCAAAACATGCAGGCAGTCAGTGGTGGGGACAACAACCACATCTTGAAGCAAGAAGAGAAACAAAACACTGGCATCACCCTTGGCAGGATGGACACTTTCGCCAGGGTAGAGCAGCAGTCCTCAGCCCAGCGCTTGCAGGTGGGACCTGCTGATGCTGCTCACGGGCTGAGGACGTGGCAGTTCAAACCAAGATCACTGAGGAGAGCAAAGCAGCTTTTGGACAACCCAGTCGCAGAGCTCTTTGCACACTTACGGTTCTGGCCCAAACGCCCATCTTCTTTGCACTGGTGCAAAGCACAAATGACTTCAGTGCCCCAAGCTGGACTTTACACCAGAACGAGCTGTGACAGATAAACACGAGCATACCAGCAGTCGCAGCAGATCAGGTTGTCAAAGGCCCTTCCAGCATGCAGGGGCCCGGAGCCCACTCTTGAGGAGCATCCCAGCTATGAAAAGCTGAGACTGTTTGTCCAGGGAAGGCTTGAACTTTCGCATCTACTTCAAAGAAGGTCAAAACATGCATGTAACCCTCGACGCTGGGAAGCACGAGAAGTTTTTGCTTTCAGCTACATGCAACCCTGACAGACAAGGACATCTTCTTCCCTCCTTATCAGCTCCTGGGAGATGGACTCTCTGAACCTACTACCCTTCTCTACTATGTGCTCAAGGCAAAAAGGGGAAGCTGCCTGCACATCTGCCTGGTCCTGCCCATAGGCTGGGCATCTCCACACGGAGTGGAAGGACAGGCTCTTGCTCCCTGTGGAGATCCAGCCCTGTGACCAGGACTTGGCTTTGCCAGCAGCAACACTCTGGGGAAGCAGGTCCCACCAAGGCGGATGGTGGCTGACACAACTAACCAGGGTGCTCACACCTACGAGGCACGAACATCCCAGCTCCCTGCTCCCCATCTTCCTCTGAACTGACTCTGCACTGGTGCAGCTGCTGAGGAAAGGGCTCTAATTATAACTGGAAGATACTTCGCATGTCTGAGGAAGGTTATTTCAGCTGTCAACATAACCTGATGCTCAGGGACCCTGGGTCAGGTCTAAATTGCCATGACAGAGCATTTGGCATGACCTACCATGCAGAGCCAAAGCAAGGTTAAACCATATGTCATTACATATACACACCACACAGACAGTATATGCTCTATATGACCTAATATATTGCATACAGCTAATGCATCACAAATATCCCTATAGGGAATACCTAACAATAAGTGTGCATACATAAACTATCTTCAACCATGCTTAATTTAATGAAACTAACACAAATGTTAAATGTGTGCTGAAGAAGGTGGAAATGGGCAGAGGATGGTCTAGATAAATACATACAGACACATCTATACAGGCACATACATTCCTCTATACTGTCTGCATTATGCTGGACAAAGAGCACTCTCACAAAATGCAAAACCAAGCTCCCACAAGCCATGGATTACAGGACCACTCTCAGACTGTGTAAGCATTGACTGTTGAAATGGGAAAGAAAGAAAATCCCAAGCAGGTGCTTTTCAATGGCTGAACAATACAGAAAACAAGCAACACTTTTTTTTTTTCCTTTTTTTTGCACAAACCCTATAACCCTCTTGCTTTTCCTGAAGTGGCTGGACAGCCAGCCGCCTGGTGGTAGGAGCCCACACTGAGTTTCCATAGGTGCCATTTCTCCCTTTCCTGTCACTTAGGTTGTGGTAAACTTGGAGATGTACGGGGCCTGCTGTGACATGGCTGTTCGGCTCCCATCCCTCAGCATGGCTCATTTTCAGGTCTCTGAGCCTGCAGTGAAGGGGCTCAGCAACAGAAATGAAACCTTCCCTCTTTGTCTCAAAGGTGGAGCTCCCAGCGTCCCTGCATGGCAACTGAGGACAGCTCAGACAACGCAAGACCAAGCTGCAGTGTCGCTTCCAGGGTCTTGGCCCAGCCACTGCAGCCTTTCAGGCTGCTGGCCAGACTCAGGCTCCATCAAGGGCTCAGCTGCCACCCAGAGACAACGCACCGGGAAAGGCCTCTCCATTTCCATGGAGGTTCCCAAGACAAGGTACTGTCCCATCCCCCAGACATTCGCACACAGCAGGTGAACGATGGAAACCAAGCAGGGTCTTTGTTGACGTGTCAGCCAATTCAGGCCACTCATGGGACACCTTCTTCACTGGCCTACGCCAGGGAAGAAAATGATGCCACCTCTTTCTCAGCTCTCCTCCTCCCACACGGCCAGAGCTCCTGACTTACTTTAACAGGGGAAAGTATCCCAGAACCATCCTGTGCTCCTCCACATCCCTCATCTTCATAAATTCACTCATCCTCAGCCTACTCCCGTGGCTGCTCCTGCCCCAGGGCCACCGCACACCTCTGATAGGGAGCCACCAAAACCAACAGTCGTCCTCTCACCCCAACTCAGTAAGGACACGGCTGAGCTTAGCAGAAACAGAGTCCAGAAGAGCAAGAAAAGAAAGGAAGAAGGAGGCAAGGAGCGCTACAGACAAAACAAGATGTCCATGGAGAACTGTCTTTACCGGTAACCCTCACGGTATCTCCTGGAAGCAGTCGGGTGCTGTCTTCTTCTCACAGACAGATCTGTGTCTACCGTCTCCTGAACCGCTTGTTCTGGAAGCAGGACAAAGAAAGATAGACCTCTGTTGATAAGCTCCTTGCACTTGTCAGCAAGCCCTGCAGGAGACTGCCTGGTAAACGCTGCCGGTGAGGGTCAAGCACCGTGGGAGGTCAGGAATGGCACTCCTGGGTGCTGGATCCGCTACAACGGTTCAGAAAACCTACACTGCAGCCCTTTTCTTTCCTCAGTTGAAAATGCCTTTATCCTCTCAAGCCCAATTCAACTTTTTGAATCTGGTGCCTTTTTTGTGTGGCATGTTTGGAAACCCAGCACACTGAGCACAGATGACAACTGCTGCACAGCGCAGGAGACCATCGCTTCTGTGTTCCCCAAGACTCAGGAGGGACCTCTCAACCGGGGGTCGTACCTGGCCCCACACAACCAGTACAAGGCAGTCACTGGCTTCCAGCACAAACGCAGCCCCTTGTGCACACAGAAACAATGGTCCCCAAGTGACTTCATGGGCATCATTGTGGCCTCTCTCTCCTCCACACCAGCCAACAAGGCTAGCCTTACACCATACGAAGGCAGCGCATCCTCTTTCAATACCTGAAGCCATGTGTGCTGCTTTCCCAGGAAGCACTTCACCTGCTGCATTTCTCACATAGGTTCAGACAGCTCAGAAGAGCACAAAGCCAGGTGCCAAGCCAAAAATCACTCCCCATTTGGAGAACCACCATCAGCTCATTGCTGTTTAGTCTCTTCCTTGCCAGCTGGTGCAGCTGAAACCCTGGGTTTGTGCTTTTTGTGTCTCATGGTCCATTGTGAACTGGTATACGTACTTATTATGTTAAATTTGTGTGTGTGCATTTAGCATAATAAGGAGGTATATAAATAAGCTGTAGTTTCCAAACATAAATCTGCAGGGACTGAAGAATGAGGAAATGGGTGAAACAGCTTTACCTGCATGTGATAAAACAGAGGAAACTAGAACTAAGAGAGTTTCCTTCCCTTCAACACACAGAATACTAAATGGCTGCAGAGCTGGTCAAACAAAATTTTGGCAACAGATTTCTTGTAAGACAAAGCATGATTTAATTATTTCTTTTTCAGTTAAAAATGCTTGTTATGATTGTGGATTGAAGCAATAACCATAAAAAGTTTCCAAAAGTTGCTACCAAGAGAAATTGCCAGTGACATTTTCTGGAGGACAGTTTTGAAACCCGCTGACTGCAGAAGGGCTGGGATGGGCACAAGCCCTTCTTGTCCTGGCAAACCCTCAATTGTTCGACCAGCTCTGTTCACTGGCTCAACCACTGGGCTTCCTATGAAGGAAGGGTCAGTTTGTAAGGGGAGAATATAAAATCTGGTTTTGAAATCAATGACATATTTGCAAAACAGGCTGAGAGGGACAAGCTCAGCGAAGGGTTTCAGTGCCACGCTCCCCAAGGCATTGAGTGCCATTGAGCTCCCTGGAGGAGATTCATGGGGGAAAGGGAAGGCAAGACCCAGAGTATCAGACCCTCTTCCCCGTCTGCTGCCTTAGGAGTTCCTAGTGCTGGTGGGTCAGGGCAAGGACCACACTCTTTTCCTTTTGTATGAGACCTCATATCCAGCCAGAGAGCATCCTCCAGAGCATCCGCAGAGCTGCACTGCCCCCGGATTATCTACTGGGCCAGTGGGGGCATGTTCTGCTTATTGACCCTGTTTTCAGGGCTCTGTAGGCATAGCCACAGTGTTCAGGAGAACAGCCTCTGGGCACATACTCTCATGAAACCAACGCCTGACTCTGGGTGCCAACTAATAAGGAACCTGAATATTTGCCTGGGTGTACAGATATTCATGCATGAGATTGCAAAGCCCAGAACATTTTCCCCATCACTCCTGGTCAAAGTTGCAAAAGCAAATGCCTGCACAGGAGAAGGAGATTTCTCTAGTCATAATCTCACAGTTTGGCCCAACTCACCAATCTCTTCCACAATATTCTCAGTGCTTCCAGGAGGAGTGGTTTTCTCCTGTTCAGAAACAAAACAAAACAAACAAACAAAAGAATAACAACCTCAGGTGGGTGCCCCCTTGACCCGCCCTTTTGCTTCAAGAGAGGAATAGGAAGTGCTGGGGCTTTCCTGGTCATCGCTGTGATGAACGCCACGAGCACCACAGGGACAGAACTGCTCCCCTCCTGCTCTCAACACCAGCACCTGCTGCCTTCAGCCGCTCCACCCAGCACAGGGCCGTCCATCCCAGCCAGGGCACGTCCTGCAGTTGTGCTGCTGTGCAGCCATCTCAAGGGCTGAGTCCTTCTCCTCAGGCTTTTTAAATTTTTTTCCTTAAAAAAGCAACATTCAGCTAACTGCACATCGGCACTGTTTGTTCCAGTTTGCGAAAAAGGGCAAGAACAGCCACTGTTCACCCTTCTGAAGAACACCGCTAACACGACTGACACGCACACAGAGAAACGACGAACACCAAAGCTGCCCCCAAACCTGCAAACAGATAATTAAAGTTATTACTAGTGATAACTTTAGAGTAAGCAAATATTAGAGATTTGTGTATACAAAAGGTTTAAACCCTAACAACACCCAGCCATTGGCACTGCAGACCCATTAAACACTTGCTGTGCCCCATCAGAGCTGCCCGCAGACACCTTTGGGTCTCCAGGAGCTGGATCTCACCCTCCTGCACCGAAAGAATGGATCTGGGAACCCGCTCACTCAGACCTGTAATGCCAGATGAGGCTTTCCTAATTCCAGCTGAATGATGAATGCAAATACCTCAAAACGTCAGATGTCATTTTCTAATGTCTTCAACTCAGCAATCATAGCATATATAGAAAAAGATGAGTTAGGAAAGGAAATGAGATGAAATGATGTTATGAATTTCCTTAGGGGTTCGCAGAGTTTAATCAGTGGAAACACTGACTACATTGACCCCACAGGTGCTGGAGTATTTGGTGCTTTGTTATTTGGGATAACAAAGAAAAGCACACCGGAGTCCATGAAGTGGCATCTGATTTTAAATATTAAGAAAAAAAATAGAGAGAAATAAATTAAGAGGCAGCTTTAAAAAATCAGAATAAAGAACCCATTTTTTATGATCATAATGAGAAAGTAATAAACCTCTGATATGATTTAAGTGCAAGCTATCACTGTTGGTCCCATGCACGCATCAAGCGAATGCTGCCGTTATCTTTTGTGCCCTCTGCTGTCGGTATCTTCTCACTGTGACTCCTCTCTCACCAGCCTGGCCTGTCCACTGCCCTTCTCCTGCTCCCTGCAGGACCCAGCTCAGAAAGTCTCATGCTTTGGATCGAAAGAAGCTGAAAGCAGCACAGAAATAATATTTTAATCAATCACAAAAATCTCTTCTGGGCTTTTCGCCGTGGCTTGCATTTTCTGTACCCATCCTGCTCATGTTGTAAACTTGTAAATTAATACGACTTAAGGAGGAGAGCTATTTCGGAGCAAGAGATCCAAGCGGTGGGAGTCAGCTTGCAGGGCTGATTGCTGACACCAGCCAGCTCCTGTGGCTTTGCTCATTCTCAGTAACTACAAATAGCACCAGCCACACAGTGTCCTGCAGCCCTTCAACACAACTGCACACCAGAGCTACGAACCAGAACCCGGGACACAAGTGACTTCTGAGCTCTCATGCTAGTTAAGGTTGGTTTAGATTGTTTTCCCAGCCTATGGATTATACTGTCCAGCTGCCTGGGTGCTGATGCTGCTAACAGCTGGTTTGCATTTCGAGTCAGCTCATAGACAGGGCTTTTCCTTTGGGGTCACTCCTCATATGCCTGTGAAATGAACCTCTCTGAGCTCAAAGGAGCTCCTGTTAATCTGCTTCTTTTGTCTCCAAGCACAGCTGTGGCTTTACTAGGTTTCCTTGTACAAGAGCCAGTGCAAGGATTCGTGTTTCTTACTCGAGTGGCAAGCCTGAGCAGCTGAACAGGACCTGACCTTTGAGCTGAAAAAGCTCCCGTTCAACGTGCAGACCTCCCAGAAGGCAGGACTTACTGCGGACCTGCCATGTGGGCTCTTTGCTGAGTCCTGCCTGCCCTCCAGAGGTGTCTTTGAACTTTGTCACCCATCCAAGGGCCTTAAACAACCCAAAGAGACCACAAGAGCCACCCAATGGAAAGGTTGGCTCATCTGGGCTTCACTACTGCCTTCCAGCATCCAAAACCTGATGTTCTTCCAGCAGGTTGGCACTGATTGGTTGAGAGGGAACAACCAAACAAAGGAATGGAAAAATACAGAACACATGGGAAAAATATCTCCAGTTAGCTCCTGCGACCGCGCTTTCAGAAGTCTTCGTTCTGGCAAAGGTGCACTGTGACATTAACTTGACCTCTCTGGTTTACAGACTGCCAAGGGCTCCTGCTCTGGGTTGGGATGTCTGAACAGGTCACACTGGCACGGTTCTGCATTCCTGCGGGGGCCTGACTGTAACTCAACCCTGCCTGGGTCAGCCAGGCCGTATTCTGCAGCAACCTGCCTTGGGGAGCAGGAGTCCAGGAGCGCTGGTTCCTGCTCGAGGCCGTGTGCCCCACGAACACCATTTGGAGAGGGCAGGAGGCAGCAGCAGGCGAGGGCGACACTCGGATGAAGACAGGTCTCAAACAACAGACAGGTTTTTCCAAACAAGAGCTGTGGGTTTTCCGGAAATACCATTCAGCGGGGAAGCCCGCTGCTTGAGAGCAGATGTTGAAACAGAGCAGTCAGGAGGAGCAGACCAGAGGGTCTGACACGCTGGTGGTGTTGAACTCAACACAGCCAGTTCTCCCGGGTGCGAACAATTTACAGGAGAACCACAGC
Organism: Pampusana beccarii; assembly: GCA_013399365.1. Lineage (NCBI taxonomy): Eukaryota > Metazoa > Chordata > Aves > Columbiformes > Columbidae > Pampusana > Pampusana beccarii. The sequence goes on along the minus strand of VWYH01000678.1, from coordinate 2,033,820 downwards.
AGCACCCGCTGCCAAGCAAGTACACACAGGATTAACACTTCCCTTGCACTCGGCAGGGTATAACAAACTAGATGTAATATCGCTATAGCTACACGAGCTCCCATGAACTTGTGCTTCCTAAATCCAAAAGGGCATCTGCCAGGAACTGGCACCCCTGGCTGCACCATTTCCCCTGGACACAACCAAGCGCAAGTGGTGGTTTTGCTCCATCCTTCCTCAGACTTACTACAAGAGATCAACTTAATCCACCTTCACACTCTACCAGTCAGCTGAGCCAAGGATACCCAATTGCAAAGCAAAAGTGACTTAGAACTTCTCACTGTTCCCCGTCACCACTCTGGGCTTGCCCAACTCTCTCCACCCAGCAAGTTCTCTGGACTTAACAGCTCCCTGTCCAAGTTGTCCTGTACAGAGATGGCCTTCAGCCCTTTTTGTTCGGCCTGTGGGAGTTCAGTTAGCTACTCCTGACCTCCTCTTTCCATGCCTGCTGTCCCATGGCTCCTGAAATTCATCTTACGACTCCTCTCTTCCATCCTTGATGGAAGTATTGATAGTTTGCCAGTCCATGAAGTCTGGTCTAAAGACTCTGGTCCTATCTGACTTGCTGTCCCAAAATACCTCCCCTTTCATTGTTCCTCAGGCACACTGTTGCTCACATTTCACACCCATCTGCTTTTCCAGTTTACTACCCAATTCTATTCCTCACAGTCCTCTAGCCCTCTCTATACTCACATTGCCTTCAATTATTTTCTCCTAGTTCCTGCTGGAAGCTGCAGTGCCAGTAATCACCTTCTCTACTCTTGAATCACCTCTCAGCTGTTCTGAGCTAAAATCATGTCTTCATTTCCACCTATTACCTATACATCGATGTTTTATCTTGATGTCTCTGCCAAGGATGTCTACATCACCTTTGTCAACTTGATGTGCTATGGCATATTCTGTATTTTCTTAGAAAGAACTTGTACCATTTTCTTTCTGTCCTAGTCACCTTAGACATCCTCCACAACTTCAGCTTATTAACTGGCAACTCTCATCTTTGCCTCTGCACATGAGCTTTCATTAAGTCCTGGTGATTTAACTTCCTCACCTGATCTCTGAAGAGCTAAAAGGCACAGATGAGCCGTTATTCTTTCTCCTCTTGCAGCCTCACACTACCCTTTCATTCAGGCTTTCTTACTAGGGGAAAATTTGCTTCATTTTCAGAAGGCAGGCTAAGGTTGTGCCTCCCAGGAGCACAATGTACTCCCCAACATGTCACGCCCTTTGTAGATGGCCCATGAGCAACCTGTGTGCATATGTTTGCCCACAACCAAATGACCCTTCAAGCGTTTATCTGAAAAGAGAATATACTGTTCTCTTTGATCCTGAGGGCTGCCTCCAAGTGCTCTGCAAAGTAAAGCCCACTCAAATGAAGACTTACCCAAGCTGAAGTGGGGAACAGAACCCAGAACTGCTAAGCCCTGACTATAACACTGTCCTTCTACTCAAAGACCAGGAATCTAAAAAGAGCTAAACATTAAATATTATTACTATACCATCAGCTCCCAAATCCTAAAATGCCAGTCCCACCTCATCAGTCTCAAGAAAGAGTGTCTTTGGCCCACTGGAAGAAGGAAGTCACANATTGTTCCCCAAATCCAACCTCAGCCTCCCCTGGCACAACTTGAGGCCATTTCCTCTCGTCCTGTCACTTGTAACTTGGGAGAAGATTCATTACCATGTCTCGGACATTACCTTTAGGCTTATAATGGTTCCTCAGAGGGTTTAACCCAGCTTGGCTCCACATCTTGCTGTAGGCCCAGGTGCTCTTTCAGAGCCCCTTTGTAATGCACAAGCATTTTCCACAAAGCCCTTCAGCTGTCTTAGACCTGAAGACAGGTCTATGATCAAAGGGAAATATGTCACTCTAAATGCTGGTATAATTTCTCATTACTGAGGTTTGGATAGCTAGCTACCATGTTCGATTGCCTTCTGGTAGCCAGAAGATCTTGAAACCTGGTTTGTCAGAAGTGAGGCAAGATGAAACAAATGGCTCTCTTGGTTTATCTGAGAGTTCACCTTACACGTTAGCTAGGGCTCAGGAAACTCCTCCCTTTTAGGCAGGAGTCCAAAGGCTAAATATTGAGCACACCTGCCATGTCCTGCCTCCATTCAGCCTATCAAATAGTTTACTTTTCAACTACCCCAGTTTCTGAGGGGACACCAAAAAGTCTTTTTCAGTCCAAATTCTAGATGTGACACACACAAAGTAACAATTTTTTGGTGTGTTTTATGCTTTTTTTAAACTCAGGACATGCAGGACAATTAGCTGTCCTTTTGGTTTCAGGGATTCAGGGACTGAAGTGTCATGGCCCCAGCTTCTATGAATGCATTTAAACCTTTGGAAAGCAATTAACACATTTTGTTTCCAGGTCATTCTTTGGCAAAAATTCAAAGTTAAACTTTGGGGTCTGTGAGTGTTGCTCTGCTTTAAATCTGATGCTTGGCAATTTCGTTGGCTAACCCCTATTTTTGCAGGGAAAGAGAGCTGGTGCACAGCCATTCCCATCTCACCTTCTCTGTCCTTCAGGATTTACAGACTTTACCATTTTGTCTTTGTCTGGCTTTCCCCATGACACATTTTAAATTCAGATTCATGCTTTCTGAAACCAAACTGAATTTGGTATTTGCTTAAAAGCACAAAGATCAACAGCGTTAGAGAGCAAAATCCTTTCTGTGCCTATGAAAGAGGCATGGCATGGACAGCAACAGCTCACTTCACAGCAGGTGCCAAACAGATAAAATCATGTGTTTACTAACAACCGGACTGGATAAAAAAAGATGTCTCAGAGACCACTGGAAAGTCAGATGCAAGACCCTGAACCTAACGGAAGGACTCCTACTCCTTTGGTATGGCCTGTGGGTCACACCAACTATGGCAGATATATCAGGCATTTTTGCTCCTTTCATGAGAGTCTGTGGAGCCTAGGAAATAAGCAAAAGAAATTCTAAAAGAGTGACCTGCAAATTGCTGAGCAACCTAAAATCTAGCAATTTTAAATAATTGCTAAGGAAAATGCTGAGCTAAATAGCATGAGCAGAGCACCATTCCAACAGAGCCACACCACCTGTTTCCACCAGCAGCTCAGATCTCTCTGAACCACACTACGCTGGGCCATAAAGGGGCACAGGACTCATTGCCCAGCTTGGGCAATCCATCTAAACGGAGATGGTGATGCACAAAGTGAGTCAGCCTCTGAGGACGCCTGCTTCTCTCTCCTGACCGCAGGTGGAGCCACAGTTAATTAGCTCAGGGTTTAGACATCTTTTAGGTGCCTAAGTTTGGGCACAGAAATTCTCTTCCCATACACGTCTCAAGTTAAAGGTTTAGGCTCAGCCTCTTAAAAGCACTTGCAAGCATTACACTGTTGAAGACTTTGTCATCCCTGAGTTGCAAGTCTGCACTCCCAACTCTTCTTTTTTTCAGTGGCAATTCATGGCTTGTTGGAGTGGTGCAGGCTGGGGCCAAGCTCACGGAAGGGAGGTGGGGTATGGTTAATCACACCATTAATTTAGATTATTTTAGGCATTTTGTTTTTGTTCCTACCATCAATGCTCCAAATCACACCTCTCTCCCTAGGCACCTAAGTTAAATGTCTGCAGTGAGATGGTGAGAATACCCCTGAGGTCACTACTGCTCACCTTAAGAGGTTGGCAGGGACACAGCTCCAGATCCGGTGACACTTTGAGCAGAGTACAGAGAACATAGTGATCAAAAATTCCTCTCAGTTAAACAGTTTCCCATTTATCAAAGGCTGGGACACCGTCACTGCAGAGCAGAGCTTGGAGGACAAACCAATATGCTGATGTGAGAACAGGCGAGGCAGCACTAGCAGGCACCGCGAGCTCTAAGGATGAAACCATGCTGCATTTGGTTATAGTAAGAGGTTGGTTGCTTGCTTGTTTACGGTCCTTCTCTGCTGCTGCTGCCATGTCTTATCTTGACTGTGCCTTCTGGAGATTTGTAGAGCCTACTACAAACAAAGTACTGCTTAATAACCAGACAGAAGCACTGAAATGATCTCCAGATTTGACGTGGCAGATACGGCACAGATGCTTCAGCTATGACCTTCCTAACCACGAAAGAGTCAATAGGTAGTGACAATGGCTGCAGTAAGCAGGTGGCAAGAGTTTAAACTAAAGCTCAGCATCAGCTCCATTGCAGATGTGGTGCCTCTCTCACCAACACTGCCTCATTCAAACAGCTGGGAAAGGAAACACTGGAATCTGGCAAGACTCTTCCAATTAACTCTCGTTCATTAGTTTTCCCCAAAAGAATGTGAACTCTTTCTACCGTTTTCCCCAAAGAATGAACTATCTTCTTGAGCTGATATGTCCTCTTTTTCTTTCTTCATCTTGACTCACCCAGCTTTATGAGCAAGCGTCACATGATTAAAAATGCCTCATCGCAAAGCACGATGGTGATACCAAATGGGTAACATATGCAATACAGTCAGCTTATGAATAACCCAAAGGCTGAAATTTATTTGCACAATGTCCTGGAATAAAATCCAGGGGTAAAGCTGTTGAAAACTCTGAGCCTGGACAGTCTTTTGAGAGCAAAGTTCCATGGAGAACCATAAATATCCATCCTTTGCCATTCTAATATTCCTGCTAATTTGTCACCTTACACCCTTCCTTTTGTCTCCTTTACCCTGAATCTTACATCCACTACTGAAACGGGAAATCAATTCAACAAGCCTAAAAATGGGAATGTGTACAGGATGACAATACTGACTCACTTATTCTCTGACTCTTCTTCTATTGAGTCCACAAAAAACTCCTACATGCTGTCTAACAAAGCACAAATGATTAAATGCATGTTCTCCTCCTCCTGCTCCTCTTCAGTCTGTGTCAATCCTTCTCTCCTAATGTACGGGGTGGATCCGTACACATATCTACATTGCTGAGTGCTGGCCCACATTACAAACTGCTGGGACATGCTGGGTTCTTACAGAGCTTGTGGATCACATGAAGACTACACCATGATTAATTGTTCAACCAACTGGAAGCGAAATCTTCCAAGATAAAAAATCCTAACCTGCTAGACTACAAATATAACTGTTACTTAACTGTCACCGGCTGCTGAGGTAAGGAAAGCAATTCAAGGAGAAGGAAATTCTGTACCTGTAAATAAATGCTGGTTAATGACGATAGGCCTGAAACCTATTGAACCTCTGCTCCTCTTGCTGGAATGTCCTAGGCTTCCTCACCAGCAAGGAAAAGTGGGGCAGAACTGTCTCCTCACATTAAAAGAGAAACTTTGAAGCTCAGCATGTTTCATGTGCTGCCTGCAATACATCTGATTAAAAGTCAGCACTGAAGCACAAATGTGAAACCAGTTTTCAGATACACATCCCGATAACCGCCTAAATGACTTCACTGGGGTTACGGTGTGTGCTAGAGAGTTAAGAGATTGAGAAATACCCAGATGCAATACAGAGATGGAGGACTTTGATAGGAGCAGAGACTTCAAAAGAAACAGCGTTTTGTTTTTCCTGCACAAATTCTTAAATTTTACTGTGTAAGAGGACATCCAAGTATATAGATAGAGACCATCAAAAATCTGACTGGATGTGGTCCTGGGCAATCTGCTGTAGCTGGTGGTGCTTTGGGGCTGGATGAGCCCACATCCAGACCTCCCTTCCAACCTCATCCACCCTGAAACACAAATGCAGCAGACAGGTTATCTTTCTGAGAACAACTGATATAGCTGGGGAGGAAAAAAAAACAATAAAAGCAGAGAAGCTTTTAGGCATGTAAGCTCCACAGGTGTAATGACAGATATCCTCTCTGCCTACAAACCTCTGTGCTTGAAAAATAACAGCTGCAACACAGACCTAAGAAGTAGCATGATGGCAGGTCTGGAGAGGATTACAGAAACATGCCCTGACAGTGTTACCTTAGGTAATGCCATGTAGGGAGTGTATCACCACAGCATGAGATCCACAAAGATATTTAATCATATGACAGGTAGCCATCTACGTAGTTTTCAGGACCAGTGATGGGCTGAAGTAGCAGACTCTTGTAGCATAATTAAAACCACCCAAATCCTCGAGGATTTTGCACTGCAGAAAGCCTGCTGCTCTTGTCAGATCAGTAGAATCGGGGACACCCTGTACTACACCACAGAAGTCAACCTCGTGTGCATAAATAATAACTATTCTTCCTTGCAGCTCTGCCTATTTGTGCCATGCCCATGTAAGTCATGGCTATATTAGCACTGACATGTCATTACAAGAATTTTCCATGGGTACGACTCAAAGACACCCAAGGTGAAGGGCAGCACCGAAGATTACCGGCTATGGGATGTGCTTCCAGCAGAAGCACTGGTTTTGCTGAACCTCCTGACCCATGTCAAACACAGGATATGCTCACACGGGTCTGTCAGAGTTGGGCAAGTTACCATGAATTTACCTGGCGGGCATCTCACACAGCCACTGAGGACACACAGACGTCTCCGACACACTCCCTCTGAACCCGAATTCTTGCTGCCATGGGGCATGCACTGCAAACAACCCTCAACCCACCAGCAGCTGGGACATCACACCAGCTTTTCCCCCACGGTGTGGCTCAAAGCTGGCACTGTGGGTTTTCTAAATCCGCAGTTACGTTAAAGACTTCCAAATTCTGCCTTGTCCTAACAGGCACACGTGCTCTACCACCCATGGCATGCACCACAGCCTGGCTGGCAAACTATTTTTCCAGTGTGTGGGAGGCCCACGCCTCTCTGCCATCTGCCACCATTCATTTTTTGTTGCTTCTGAAAACAACCTGAAAATAACCTTGCTCTGGTGAAGCTTAATGAAGCAGGAAACCCTCTGAGTACATTTTTCCCAAATAATCTGCTTTCTGCTGTCATGCCTACTGCCTTCACCCATCTTACCCTCCTGCACTTCTGAATCCACTCATTTGCTACTGTCGTGGCTGTAACGAGTGGACTGTTCAGTTTCCATGAGAACAAGGAGTCAGTGGGAAATGAGGGGAAATCAAGAAACGATTTTTAGATCATTTCATAATTTCACATGTAGCAACAAATAGAAATTCATAAGAATATATGGATTCTACCCTACTAGGCAAGGGCTTCGATGAGTGCAATGAATGACAAGCTTTCCCCTAGCTCCCTCTGAGCATCTTTTTGCAAGACAAAACAGCTTCCGCCACTGGAAAACAGCGTAATTGAAAGTGTCTACATTGATAGCTGACCAGCTATGGTCAAAGTCTATTTAGTAAGTCCAATGCCTCCCAAGAAATCTGCAACTAGTATTGCCTCTTGCCAACAGTAGTTACATTACTCTGAATTTCTACAGGTATTGCTCCTGAATGACCCTGCCCAGGGCTGCAGCTTGGGGGTGTTTTCTCTTTCTCCATCCATAACAAGTTTCAGATCACTCCTCTCTGCCCAGTGGTGCCAGCAGAGCTGCAGGTTTCTTCAGAACTGGGTAGGAAAAGCAAGCAGAGATCCTGCACATGGCTGGTGAAGAAAACTGGCACACTTAAGGAAGAAGCTTTCGCTGCAAGCCATCCTACCTCTGTCAGACAACGCTGAGGATTTCATTTTCCAGAGATCCTAACTTGGTACCTCCCAACAACTACATTCACTCCAAATGACAGACAGAATTCTCAGAAGGAAGAGAACGCTTTCCCCTCCCTGAACAAAACCATCAACGTCCTTCCTTGACCTGGGAGAGATGCAAAAGCCTTCGTACATACCCACATATTCTCACACTCACAGAAGGCACCTAAATCATGTTCTGAGCTGACTGCAGCTCCGTCACGCCGCGCACCCAGGTAACCAGGCTCAAACAGTTCCTGAAACTGTCCCAACGCTTAGCCTTTGCCTGAGCAATAAACATCCCCCCCCAGCAGTTTTGGCACTAATGTTATTCCAAGCAAAGTTGAGGTTTCCCATTTCACTTCACTGGCTGGACAACTTATTGACAAGTCCTTTTTTAGGTTTGTTTAGGTGGTGACTTCTTTCTCACTGCTCACAAACAAGGAACAACAAATCCTTATTTCTGCTGCTTTGCTTCTGGATGATTACTATTCCTTCCATATGTCAAAGGAGCTTATATTAAAGTCTTCAACTCTCAGAAAAACGATCATCTGTTGCACCAAGTCTGCAAAAAAGGTGTCCTCCCTTTTTCTAAGCAAGTGAATGTTCACTGAAGCTAAATAGCGTTATATTAAACTGTATGAAAAGTGACCACAGCACTTTTTCTCCCTCTTGTGTGTTCTGCAAACATAGTAATCATTAACCGTAGCAGAAAAGTAAGCTGTTATTTTGCGACATGATACATTTCCATAGGCAAAAAAGTTGCTATTTTTTTGGGTCTGTAATAGATCTAATAAAAAAGCACCTTCTTCAGTAAATGAGATATGCCAGTGAGTAAATAACCACTTGAACTACTGTTTCTGCCCACATATTCTGCACAGCAACCTCACATTTCCTATATTTGCCCCTCTCTCTCCAATTGGATGTACTGATTCTCCCAGATAGCTCAGGCAGCTCCTGAAGACTTAAGAAGTTATAAAGTTCTGGCTCACTGAAAAGGCTGTTTACAGCAGAGCCTTCATCACTACATCTGTCTCTCAATCCTTCGTCAGGGCACAATTATTGACACCAAGGTTTGTCTCTTCCCTCTAAGGTGAAGGCTTCGTACCGGAGCTCCCACCTGGACCTAGAACGTGCCCAGTGACAGAGTGGGGCATTGGCACTGCACGATATGTGTCTCAAGAATGAAGAATATAAACAGCTGCTAGCATAAAGTAACAGTCTCGCATAGCTGCCATGAAACTCTGTCACCTCAAGGGTAAAACCTGATGTATTGCAATGAGGATAACGATAAAAATATAAAGGCATGCATCTTGTTCCATCCCCTAAAAAAGCGCCTCAGCCAAGGCAAAGAGAATTTCGCACGTTGCCAATGGTGACTTTCATGTTTACAGAGTATACTATGCATGATCGTTGTACACAGCAGAAAAATTCCGTAAGTGTTTCCCATGGCTCCATACCATGTGTTCACCACTAGACAGGTGCCTGCAGAGCTCCTGTACCTGCGGTGCCAGACCCTTAGCTGGGCAAACTGGCAAAATGCTGCTGTATGTGGGAAAACTGGGAGATTTATGTCATTTCTTGAAGAAATGATACCCATTTCTATTAATATAGGAAAGAATACCTTACATATAGATACACACACATGCATAGATGCTAATGCCAACACTGACATCTTACACAAGTAACGCACACACAACTCAGGTCACATAGAGCTGTCTCTGAATGACTGCTTAATGCTGAAATACATAGCACAAAAATAGGAATGTATTATACTTCAGAACAGTGAGACATCCCCACCACCTCTTCCCCATCCAAGTTCATGGACTACGCATTTTAAGAGGACTCACTATCTCAACCAGAAGCTCTAAGTCTGGCTGAGTCTGAAAGTCTTTATAAGCTTCATACCTGAACCCTCGTGTAGCTTGACAGACGCTGAGTGTGTGCTGCCTCCTTTCCCGAGTGCTCCTTTGTTTCAGACACAACATCAGCGCTCCTGTGATGGTGATGGTGGGACTTCTGATCGTGGTGGCCTTCCCTTTTCCTGGCTTCTGTGTCAAACAAGACGTGGGTTAGCCTGTCCAGATAGTGCTCCAGCTCTTCCTGGGTGTGCTCCAGTTGTTTGCCAACGCTACTGGAGAAAAAGGAGGAGGATGGAGGGGGGCTTTTGCTTTCCCTCTCCTTCTTGGCCTCTTCCACATGCGGGTTGTGCTTCATTAGAAAAAGCACCACGATAAGCAAGATCAGGCAGAGATACACAACCCAGACTTCTTCCATCTTGGTGGTGGGATACCAAGGAGCTGGTGGTGGCTGTCAATGTGCTCAAAGGGAAGGAGACAGATGGGCCAAATACAGTAGGTGCTCAGCGCTTCCCAGCTGTTGGCATCCACGGCAAGGACTGCTGCCAGTAACAGAGAGCTGTGGTAGCTGGTGTCAAAGTTCAGTTTTCTGAAGCAGTGTGGATTACAAACCTTCCTGCGGTTCTAAATGCCAAAGCAGCACAAACGGTGAGCAGCAAAAAAATTTAAGAGAAGAAAATAAAACAACCTTATCCTTAGAGTAAAATAACTTCAGCAGAAAGATAGAAGATCATCTGTCACAGCTCCATATGATCTTAAAATAGTGGTATCTGTCCTCCTTTTTTGTTAAGAAACTGCAGGTTCAATGCTTATTACTCTTCAAATAACTTTCCTTCTGCTACAGTGTTTGAATTGTTGTCTTGCTTGACGCGGTGAGCTTTTCTTCTTTCTAATTCAAAGAAAAATAAGTTAGTATTGGGGTTTTCCTCCCCAAAGGAAGGCAATAGAATAATTTATCCTTTAGAGGTCATTAGATGCTGAGTCTGCAGTCTACCCTCAGCATTCTTAAAAAAATTCAAGTGGCAGAAGGGAAAATTAGTCACCTGAGTTTCAGGTTCAGTAGGACCAGTTTGTTGGCTTCCTTCTGTCTCTGCTGGTCTTGGGAGAAGGAGTCCTTGGAGAAGTGGCTGCTGGGACTCCGGAGATAACTTCAGCTGGACTTCGCAGGGATGCCGTGGAGACCCTTTGTAGCCTGCTCCTCGGTGACTCTGCCCCCCGATCACTCAAAGCAGAAGATGGGCAGCCCATGGACCAATAAATGCATTTCCACTGACCAAGCCCAAGGGAAGGGATTGGAAGAACCCAGGTCAACAACTAAAATGTGAGCAGGGACAAGCAGCCACCAGGACAGGGCCCCCTCCGGAGGCAGGGTCTGTCTGGAACAGGATTGCATTTCCTAACCTTTGCTAGGGGGATCTTTTTACAGATGAGGGTGCCAAGCCTAAAAGGAGTAGAGATCACACCCAGATTTCTGCTGCCTCTGTGTGGAAACATTCTCGGGCTCACCCTGCCACAGAAACAACTCTAAAATTCTTCACTTTGTTCCCCAAAGTGTGACCTTCCCTCTGCTTTGCTACAATGAACAGTCTGAGAAAAGCCACAGTATTCCTTCACCCCTGTTACCCACTTCAGAAGTTGATCCTCAGCTTTTAATTTTTCAAGACCAATGCCATTAAGCAAGTTTTGCACTAGAGGCACTGTTGTACTTCACACTGCCTTTTTGCCTTGTCTTTAGTCCGTTCCTGAGCTCACAACCATGCGAGAAGGTCTTGTTTGCTGCCTACCAGCCTGGGCCTGGCACCGCTGCACTACATTTAGGTGGGCAGTCACCAAGGAGAGACAGTACTGGAAGAAAGAATGCCAAGCAGATGACAATATTACCTTTCTCCCTCAGTGCTGTAACATCATTAATGCCTCAGGGCATGGACCACACCTCCAGCCACACATACTACAGTAACTAGTAGGGCAAAGCCCTGACCCAAGCCTGACACCGCTGTAATGAGACACCACTGAAACCCTGAAAAGCATTGAAATCCTAAAGAAAGAAATGTTAAAAGCAGATTTTTTTTTTTAAAAAAGTCATTAAGACTGCATTGTGGCTCCTATAAAGGGGAACAGACTGATGGAGCAGTGGTAGCATTTCATAACTTCTGATAACATTGTCTCCTTTCAATACAGCAAATAATAACACAGCAGAGATGCTTCAAACATCGAAAGCTTAAGAGTGAGGGGCAGAGACTGCTGTAATTTCAGAAGCCAAATACTACAGAGTTGCCTCTTCAAGACACAATCATTCATGAAATAACTTTGGCACGTCTATCAAAAATGCAGGAGGCATCACCTTGACTTGGAAGACAGAGAGCTGACACAGTAAGGCAAAATGGCTTGTCCAAGATCACACGGTCGACTCGTGGAACTGACTCAGCTGACTCTGGTCTCGCACTCCAGTCCCCAGATCAAACGTAACACTAGGGGCTATGAGGTATCATATTGATGAACATTTGCCATCTCGGTCCTTCAATAATGAAGCACGGCAAAAGGAGTATGGGTTGGCTTTTCAAGTCAGCATTACGCGAAGACCTCTGAAAAACCACAGGAGCCATGCATGTATCAGGATGCACTTTTTTCTGCCCTCTGTGGAGATAAACCATCTCAATTAGATCACACTAAATGTCCATCTCACTGGTATCTTTATTCTAACTGTGAACGCCTAACAAATAGTATAAGCACGAGGCAATTATGTAAGAATGCTTCCCAGAATACTCCTACAGCCTTCTACAGCATGGGACTTCATAACTTTTTAGCAATTCTAGCTGTACCTGAAACAAGACAAGGAAAAAAACCAACTGTGTCCCAGACATATGCTGCATAACCAGCCAGGAAGGCAAAGAGCTGTAGCTCCAAGCTCATGTACAAGATGCTCTTTAATCTTAGTAATTGGCATGAAAACACTAGAAGTCTGACAATGACACAGCTTTTGTACGTTTAATATAAAACCCTGGAAATCCAAAAAATACTGTACAGCGTTGTTCCATACAGTGAAAATAACAGCAGTGCTGCCTGGCAAGCAAAATAATATTCTGCTAATCTACTGATTTCCATAAGTCCCAAAGTCTTCTCCACATATTTCTCCTCATCAGATATGTTACCCACATTCAGTTTCTCCTTATGCTTAGACGGGCATTCTTTAAAGTATTTAAAACAAAAGAAATATCCTCACAGAGGCAACTGAATGCATCAAAGCTCAGTAACAAAGCAATTTTTTTGTAGCCAGCATCAGGTTTTTTGAAGTCTTTCCCAGCAAATGTTTTCTACCATGTCTCAGCTGCTCTCAGCACGCCCTGGAATCTGCCTACACTCCCATTTCTCGTTCCTCATGCATGGTGACTGACTGGACTATAAAAAGGAAGGGAAGCACTGCACCCTAGGGACACCTGACACCATGTTTCCCTTTAAAGGACTTCTGCTCCTGCAGCTTTTTTAGGGTGAGTGGGGCAGATTTTCTGCATGGACACAGGAGATGGCTGATGCAGTATCGAAACACCGGAGACACATTCAAACTGTTCAGAAAGTGAAAATTTAATACAATCAAATGAGAGAATCTTTGGTCTCTCACAGCTCATGTCACCGCCACCCAAGGTTCGGCACGGAGCTGATTTATAGTCTGAGTCACTGGTGGTTGTAACCAGACTACTTATACAGAAAAATTCCTTTTTAAAGAACTGATTGTGGATCCTTCCTAGCCGGACAGAACAAAAATCTTTCTCTGTCTGGAAACAACTGTCCTTACATCCATGGACTAGATTAAATCAGCATTTGCAGTTCTCTTCTAAGTCTAATACCTGTCAATTAGCGATGATTGAGCAAAGATGATTCTCACTCATTTTCTTCCACGAGCCTGAACTTGTACTCTCTCAATGGGAGTGATGACAGACACTGCCCAGTGCTTTCCAGATACCAGCAGCTGCATTCACACAGACTCTCAGGGACTGGAAGCGTTCAACTACCCATTACACTTACACTGCCAGATCTTCACAGAAGCTGGATCTCCATTACAAACCATTCCTTCTGTATGCATGACCATAAAAGGTCTGCTCTATCTAAGAGCAATAGGAGAATGTGAAAATCTCCCAGTATAAAAGACAGATTCTTAGGTTAATGTCAGTTCTACAGGAAGAAAAGCAGATCCTTCCAGATTCTGTGCTTTTCTACAGAGTCGTAATATGCAGGCGGAGTCTTGGGGTCATATGTGTAGTAGGCAGATCTGTTTTAAACCTCTAGACAAGGCACTTTGAAAGAGGATCCTTTCTTTGGGAAATACACAGACATTCTTGCGTAAAATTTTCTACTGCACAGCATCTTTCTACTGTTCTTAAGTTTATAGGAGACTTGCCACAGTTTTTAGCAACAGTTCTAGTCTGAGAGACTTTCCTAGAAGAAATTAAAGCGAAACTCTTCTTGGTAATTTAAGAATTCGAATGGGCCTGTGTTAAGTGTCCTGGGTGACTCTGAAGGGGATTCTGCTGAACCGTGGCTCTTCCTGTAAGCTCCCGAGCACTTCCTGATGAACCGGCAGTTCTTGTTGCGGATGTCTCTCTTCACTTCCACGATTGTGGCAGATTTCAGAGCTTAAAGAGGAGAGAAAAGAGCAATAACAGATGTTTAGTCATCTCATGTAGTGAGGTCCCACTCCGCAAAGCAGTACAGAGAGCAGGAGCAAAGCCCTTTCAAAGTTCTCATACCTGCTTCCATGAGCTTCAGCTCTCTGCACCAATCCTCCTCTATCTTCTTCCTGTAGTCTCCAAACATGGTTCTCATGAGCTGACGCTTCTTCACCAGCGGAGCCTTGTCACTGCGCAGCGTCTTGATCGCACGGAGAGCCTCCTCGGCTGAAGGAGCGCAGGGGAGAAACAACACACAGTTTAAGACTTCCCACCGGCTCTGCCCCTGCACGTCTGCCAACCCTGCCCACAGGGGAGACCTCTCGTGTATCCGAATGCTTACCCTGCTTTGGAGTGGGTTTCTGTGTCTTCAGGCCAAGTTCCAGCTGTTCCACACACCAGCTCACCTCTTTCCACAGCTGGTCATCTGACTGCTATGCAACATGGAGCAGAGTGAGCATGAGGAAATGTCAACCAAAAATTAGAGCAGCAGCTGCTACACAGGAAAAAAGGTATCGGCATAAAATCAGGGCTGTTTCAAATTTCATGTTCTGGTGATCACTTTCTAGACTTCATCACATTTTCCCTATAGTGTTTTTCATTGGATAAACTTAAAGCACTGCTCTAAGACAAATGTCTGGTTGCAACTCACTGCCTCTATTTGATGGATTTAATACTTGGCTGTCATTCAGATGATACTGTTTTCTGTCCAGGGGCTTTCCTCTGAAAGAAGCTGTCAAATCAACTTACAGAGGGGAGGAACAATCATTAACAACAAAACCCCCTACACCCAAACCTGACGGAAATCAAAAGCAAACAACGGACAAAAACAGAAGCCGAGTCTTTGTGTCTCAGCTCCTGTGTGCCTGCTCAGCCAGAAATGCATGAGGTGAAGGGAGCTCAAGCCCACGAAGGTGGAAGAAGCCAAGTCACTTCGAGCAGAGCCAGCTGGCTAACTGAGCAGTGGAAGGGAGAGGGAAACAGGGCTGTACCCTGGCATTGAAGCAATTCTTAACTGTTATGTAAACACAAAAGCTCTGATGCTGTCACCTTCGTTTCCTTACACCAGTCTCCTTCCGATGGACCAGAAAGGACTTCACATCACCTTCAAATCTTTTGACCTTTCTGTTACTCAGCAGTGTTTATTGGTAGAGTTGTTGGTGAAGCAGCGCTTTGGATGGAATGCGTCAAGAGGCAGGTGAACACCCAGCACCACTTCCGTGTAGAATATTAACGAAAGTAAGTTTTTTGCAGTTTTGTATTTTAGTATTGCTCAGCTGGCATTGTTTGTTAATAGTAACTATACAAATGCTGACAAGAAAAATAAAATGAAGACCTGGACCTTAGCAGAACATTAGAAAACCTCCGGGTGTGCCTTAATGGTGTGTTTACACATAACTTGCAACTTCAGCCACTTTCCGGGCCGTGCCTCACGGTGGGAACCATCTCGGAAGCACCTTTAGCTTCGCACCTCACCCTGCCACAGCCTCAGCTACACCAGGTCACAGTTCTACACCTCAGCTTTACTGTTTGCATTACGTGAGCAATTCATCCTACCAGACAACATGCAAGTCAGGGGCACGGCGCCTAGTTCAGCACGCACAGATAGCAGCTTGGCACTGCCTAAAGAGTTACCTGCATTTTCTAAGAAAACGTAGCACCCAGCTTCCCAGGATTAGCCATCACAAGTCTGAACATGAAATGTTTCAGCACAAGTCTGAAGCAGACAACGAAGGAACATTAACATCCTTTCTGCTAGTTAGATTCCTCAACTGTCTAGCACAGAAAGAAATAAGCAGCAATATTTGTCTTTCAGCTTTCATCTCAAGCCAGCGCACTAACTGTTAAACTACACAAAGAGATACAGTTTCTCTTTTGCTCAAGGGTTTATAAATTATGGGAGCCCATCAATATTTAAATACCTGTGACGTCTCATCCTGGTGGGAAGTATCTTTATTCTGACAACCATTAGCTTCCTCCTTTGCTTTCCTGTTGATCTCAGTCTGCTCTACCTTCTTTTTACTGACAGGTGGTTTTTGTTTCTTCTTTTTCTTCTTCTGGGCAGCTCCATCTCCTGTTGATTTCTCTGCCACTGTCTCATCTTCAGGAGCAGTCTCTGGTTGGGGGATCTTTAACCTGACCTGGCTTCTACCCTCTTTGGGTGTGCTACCTGCAGTTTGAGTCACCTCAGGTTTCTGCAAGGCTGAAATCTGCGGCACAGCTGCTGACTCTGTAGGCAGTGAGTCACCCAGCACTTCATGATCTGCTGTACGCTCTACAGGCTGGCTTGCTGGAACTGATGGAACCAGAGGAAAGTCGTCTTCTGGGATGGCAAATTCAGGTTCTTGTCCAGAGGCAGGAAAACTCATGGCTCCATCCTGGTTCTCCCGCTCGGTGGCTCTTAAATCAGTTTGTGTCTGCTCAGCACTAGCAACACCAGGGACTGCATCCAGAGGTGTGCCAGGTGCTTCTGGGTCCATCTCAGAAACTGTAAAATCAAATTGGAAGCTATTGACTAATCCATGACTGGCATTCAATTGAAAGGAAACTCCAAGTGCTTCTAGAAGCTGAAATACTGTGAAATATTATTGAAGGAAAAAAATACACCTTAACTGCTTATTATATACATCAAAAATCCTACACTGCAGTAAGTTCACTACTGATGTCACAGAAGCTACACAGGGCTTAAAAACCTTTCCCCCAAAGCAACTGATAAATCCAAGAGTCCAGTTTGGTGTCTTTTCTCTGGAGAACTGGGAAAAATCTGAGTAGTGAGCAAACCCTCAAAAGCAAGACTGTTGCTTGACCCTCATACAAACTGGCCTGACCACAACAGTAATCCCAATTCTTTGTGTCAGAGCAAATTCTCTAAAAAGCACAGCTGTTCTTCTGTGACAGCAATCCCCAAAGACCTCAGTTGGGGAACTCCAGATAGGCACAGCCTTCTCGCGTTTGCCTCACACACTTCAAGGCACAAAAAAGCTTGATGTATAACACTAGTACTTTGCAACGGGCACAGACCCATCTGTCTTGGCTGCAGTGCATCTCTCTGTGACTCTCCAAATGAGCTGTGTCTTGCAGATCCAACACAGAGTCCCACATTAGGAACAGACTAACACAAGTGTGAGGCAGAAGTGCTGCAGTGGGGCTTGTAGTCACTCAAAAATGTGGGATGTATCTTCCTAGGACCTGGGTGTCAGGGTCCTGAGCACACATTTCCCCCTACTTCAAGGAGTTCAGCTGGCTGCATTCAAGGCCCACTTGCCTCGCTTGCTTGGGAGTTATTTTAAGCTGTGGATCTCACACACAGCACTGCTGCAGCCAGGTACCTCAGCGATCCAGACCTTAAACTCCTGGCTAGAGCTTTGATCTGCCTCATCACCACAGACTTCTCTGGCAATCTGGACTCCAGGCAGAGCCTGGTTACCACCAGCAGTAACGCTTCGCTCTCCTGGCTCAGGTACTGTGCAAACGGGCCCTTTTCTGGCCAAGCTGCTGCCTCTGCTTGCCTTGTCGCTGTGCTCAGCTCCTGCCTCCCCCCAGGAGCAGTCTTCCCCTGCTGCTGCTGGATACCATGTACCAAGTACAAGATACAGGTGCAACAAAACAGTCTGATGCTCAAGCACGGTGTGTGGGCAAGTATTAATCCCTGCTACATCCTTGGGTGCACCAGCAAACACTCATCCAGGCATCTTACAAAGAGCAGCCACATCCCTCTTCTAAATGTTAAAGTACCAGCCCTCAGTAGGAGCAGGATGTATGTCTTCATATATTTATAAGCTGGACTGACTAAATCAAACTGATCTTCTGAAAAGTATTTTAGAGATTTTAACTTTCATGTAATTTCTCTTTGGAACATGAACAATGAGGAACAAGTTCCACAAAAATAAACCTACTGGCATTTAAGGGCCAGACACCCTGACACAGTGTTTCCTGAAGACCAGAAAACAAAAGCAGAGCTGTAGCAGAACCAAACAACAAGCCATTAGATGGGAAAAATGAGAACACGTGAAAGAATACAGAAAACACGGAGAATGAACATCACAGGAATTAAAGATAAAGCTGCTTCCAGAGAGATTGTTCTTAAAGTTCAATTCTTTATGTTGTTTTGCATTTAGAACAAAAGTCATGTAACACAAGAACAGGAAACGGTAGAGAATAAAAACATCCAGGCCTGCTAAATCAGAAGTGAGGCTGGAATAAGGCTGCAGACTGTGAAAGAGGCAACGTACCTTGTTGTGGGGTTGGGTTGAGGTAAAGAAGATTTGCCTCCAGCTGCGAAATGCACGACTCCAGCTCGAGTCCAGCTCGTCTTGGAATGTGCCTTGGGGAGCCTTGGACAGGGGATGGGGGAAGGAACAACGTTTAAAAGAAGCACAAATGTCTCACCTGCAAAACTGATTCCAAAACTGAGTTTTCTGAAGTTGCCTCCCCTCTTACATGGGAGATCAGACTAGTGGGTTATCAATCCCTTCTCTGGTTTCACATTTGAGGTGTGTTGCGCATTTATAGCACAAAACAACACAGCACAGGGTGGGACACAGGCCCTGTCATATTCCCTGTTTCGAGGGCACCAAATGAGCCCACTTCACTGCAAAAACTAGAGACAAGAAACCCTCACTCGCAGTACGCCACCCACTCCCGGTGAGCCAAGACTTCCCACAGATTGTTTCCTTTCTTTTTTCTCCTCCTCCATTTTTAAAGGCCTCAAATGGAAGATTCCTCATTTTTCCTGAAGCTTATTCTATGGCACAATATGTGTCCACAGCAAGAAATTTCCCTCCAGCACAGCTCTGGCAATACACAAAAAATTTATATTTATACTAAACACAAGTCCTTAAGACTCCCTTTGATGTATTTTTACCCACGTGCCTCCTGCTAAGCGGTTGCAAAGTAAAGCTTGGAAATCTGCCTGTGAGCAAGACAATCGTTACAACACGTTAGAAAAAAAAAAATAAAAAATCATGCTTTAGCAGAATAAGGAAGCGAGCAGGAATTGGGGAAGCTCTTCAACGAAAACCCCCGGGAGCTGAGGGCAGAGCTGCGGCTGGAGAGGAGCCTGGGCCGGGAGGAAAGCGCCGCAGCAAAGGGCCGGTGGAGAGAGAAGAGGCCGCCCCGGGACAGGAGCGAGAGGCGGCGAGGACCGGGCAAAGCTCTTACCCGCTCCCTGCGAGCAGCCTCCGCCGCCGCTCACGGAACAGCGAGCGGGCTCCGGGCTCCCGCTCCGCCTGGGCCAGCACCAGCGACTGGGACCCACCCGCCACCCCTCGGCCGCCGGGCCCCGGCGTGGACCTGACGAAACCGCCGCGGCCCGGGGGATGCAGGCGGGAAGGGCCCGTTCGCCGTGCACCGCCCAANGCCCCGCGTTTGCGTTCCGCCCGCCGCGCATGCAGGAAAGCGGGGCCTGCCCGGGCCCGCCTCCCCCCGCGGGGCCCCGGCACCCGGCACGGACCCACCGGGGAGGGACGGGGAGAGGCCGCGGTGCCGGCCGGGGGCGAGGGGCTCATCACAGATCGCCACCGACCGCCCGGCCCCTCCACTCGGCTCCCGGCGGCCGCGGGAAGGCCCCGGGAGGCCGTCGAGCCCAGCACCACCCTCCAGAGCCTGCCCGGGCGGCCGGGGCTGCGGGACACTCAGCCTTCCTGCGAGCTTGTTTCTCATGGTTAGCGTCAGAGCATTAAGATGAACGAACCTTTAACAGGGTCTGAGATGTATTTGCCCAGGTCCCTGAGTACCCGAACAACCAGTTAAAATGGTGATATTTAGCTTCTTGTGTGGGTTTGTTTTTTTTTTTCAACATACTTATTTTCTAGTTCATTACTTAAATGCTCTGTTAATGAGAGTGCCACTGTCTTGAGAGGTGTTTGGTATCTTTATCCTTACCAGGAAAGATTTCCCAATGAAATAATGTGCAGTATCTTGCTGCAGAATATCACTTGAATATCACTGGGCTGTCACGGAACCCATTCAAGGCAAACTTTCACATTGACTGTGCCCTTCAGTAGCCTCTCTGTCTTTGAAAATGGCTTTTCCAATGTGTCTGTTCTCTTGTAGACTCATCTACATAATGTTTTCTAATTTGCTAAGGAGAAAGTCATGAACAACAGCATCAAAAGCCTTTCTGAAGTCAAGAAATACGATTGCAATTGCTTTTCCTTTGTCTGCATCATCTGTTACCCATCATAGAAGGAAAGTGGATTATTCTGATAAAATCCATTCTCACAACAAAGTGACATTATTTTTTTATGCCGGGGGCATCCAGCTCCCCCCGGGCACTGCTCTGACCCACACACACTCGGCTCCCTCTGCCCCGAGCCCCTCAGGAGCTGTTGGGCCACGTTTCCAATGCCAGATGCTGTCCAGCTGTGGCCATGTCTGTGGGACTGAACCCCAGGGCCCCTTGGGGATCACCCACATAGCCTTGTCCCCTCCAAGTCCCCCCAGCAGCAGCTCCCAGCCCTGCCCGGCACACACTGTGCTACCGCACCATGGGTAGGGTATTGTGGCTCTTCAGCAGAAAGAAAGGGTAATACACATACACAGGTATTGTCCAGTTCCATTTCTATTTTAGATTTCCTCTTGATTATTTAATTTTGTAAATAAAAAAGTTAGACACCTTGTTTCATATGCAGTTTTTTTCTTTTCCCATGGATTTTTTTCAACAGCAATCAAAAGTGCCCCTGCTGAGATTTGTAATGCCATAGCACATCCCATTTCACAGCACAGTATTTGACGTCTCTTTCAAGTGCTTCAAATACCGGAGGTTATAGTTTCTGCTGACACCGGCAGTTGATGTTAGAAATTCTCCAAGGCTGCCAGTTATTCCAGCAGTGCTCTAAAGTGCAAGGAAAGCACTTCCAAATGTTGCTATTAAAGGTTATAAAAAGGTACTGGAAAAAATCGGCACACTTCTGCCAATCCCGACCAGACTTTTGTCTTGCTTTACAGCCTCTACCCATGCTAAGACTTTGCCCTTGTCTGAGCCCTCCCCTCACTGCAAAAAAAACAGCTAATTGGTTTGAGGCTTGTCAGAGTTTGTCTAAGACTTATCACAAGGCTTTTCTGACTGCAGTAGGTTCGAAATCAGCATCAGTCTTCACATAGAAGTGTCCCAAGTGTCAGGTAAAGAGCTCACAGTCAAGTATTGGAGAAGATAATAATGAGCACAGGAATAATGAGCTATCAGCAACGGTCTTGAAGGGCCAGAATCCCGCTGCAGTTCTCCCTCAGTCCCTGAGCTGGACCGAGGGCTCGTGAGCACATCGCTACCAGCCTGGATGCATCCCCTAAAGCAAAAGCTTCCCGTCTGTGGCCTGAGGAACACACAGACCCATCACACGACGCAAAGGCTGGGCACAGAGCCTGCAGAACCCGTCTAGCCAGAACAAAGGGGTGAGGAGAAAGTTGCTTTCTGCGGCAGGATGCTGTCCATGTCTCCAGCTGAAACCACGCGCTGTGGACTCAATGCCCATGCAGGGAAAAGGCACAAAGGACCTTGTTTTTCCTGGGTTTGATCTCTGCCCTGAGGATTCAGCCCACATGGATTCACAGCCTCACGATGGCACCGAGTTGGTGAGCTGTGACAGCCTTGCTCCGGAGGACACACGACAGAGGGATTGCCGGAGGATCAGAATGCAATCCTCAACTTCTGCTGACACAACGGGAACCTTTTAACGTGGAGAGCTGTGAGCTGAGCTGGTGGAAGCTGATGTCTAACCAGCCTCAGCTGCCCAGGAGCGAGGCGAACAGCAGGCGGAGGAATGGCGATGGCTTGAGCCTGCCTCGGCACGGGGCAGGGTAGTGTGTGCTGCGTAAAACAGTGCGAAGGCTGGGACAGCTTCACACTACTGTAAGACTGTGACAGGAGCACCTCTGTTTGGGGACTGCATGCAGGACAGCTGTGCAGTCCTTCGGGTCACTCCAGGGACTGACAGTCCTCCCCAGCACAGAGCTGCCTGCTTTCCCCACTCCCCCAGCTGAGCACCAACAAATTTGTTGCAGGCATGGCTGTAACTGGAAGCAGCGGTTGTGCTGGAAAATGCAGCTCTTTGGTATGAGGCTCCTTTAAGGGAGTTGCAGGAAGAAATTTTAAAAAAAGAAACGAGAGAAGTGGAGTGGTAACCAAGGCTGCTAACCACAGTGCCAGGGAGCCTCAGAGGGCACCAGGACAGCCCAGCGTCACATGCCAAACGCATCCTGTCTCCAGACTTCCTCACCCGCAATGTACGTGGCTTGTACATACAGATCATCATTCAGCATCAGGAAATCTGCATCAGACAAGAGAGGAAGGAGCCGTCAGAGAAATGGAGTATGTGAAGCTGGTTAGGAAAAGCTGGGCTTTGTGGGAAAGAGCTTCTCCCACACCCAGACACGGCAGCAGGACTGCAGCGCAGTGACGTCCTTGCTGTGGTGGCTCTGTTACACGTGGCTGAGATGTAGAAGTCTCTCCAAAGGGCTCAGGAAACACCAACAGCATCCAAGGGAGAGAACACAGGAGCAAAAGCCCAGAGCAAAGCCCAGGCAGTGAGTCTCCCTGCAGCTTCCAATGAAGCAGGGGATGAAAATGAGTTTGCAGCAGCCCCTGCTTTGCTCCAGCACCTGGCAGCCCTCACACTGTTGTCCCCACACCAGTACCTACTTTCCCCTTACCAGTACCTGCATCGGAGTCATAATTCAGTGTCCCCTTTTTGTGTTCAATCCCAAGGAGCTGGGCTGGATGCAGAGACGCTGCTTCCAACGCGGTCTCCACGGAGCACCCTTGAACAGAGAAGGGGGGAGACATTAGGGCAGCAAACAGCCCTGTTGCCAGAGCAGCCCAAACCCCCCGGGCTAAGGCAACTGTCAGCCTGGCAGGGACCCGAGCTTGAACGGCCTCACCACAGCTGGCTGGAGCTGGGGAGGTGAAATATCCCTATGGGTGACAGTGGGAAGATGAGAACTGAACACCGAGGGTATGAGGAGGGGAAAATCATTCATCTTTGTGAGAAAGGATCAGGAGCATTCACCTCTCATTAGTGCTCTAGATTAAAATGAAACCTCTCCTCAAAAAAGGTGCTCATCTGCGGCCAGTGCTGCTGATCCCAGCCCTTCTCATCATGTCTTAGGTAAGAGGGAATGTTCTCTGGTAGAGTGGACACAGCTGGCAAGAGCGAGACCTCTTCCCATGTCAATATAGGGAGCAACAGCTTGCGGACAAGGCTCACTTACCTGTGGCTTCTTGGAAGTGTCGCACACATGTGTCCATGGTTGCCACACTGCCACTCAGTGTCTTTGTGCCTGGGAGAGGAACAAGGTGGCACTGAGCAGGTCTCACAACCCACAGCAAGGAGAAGTGGGGCAGTGGGAAAGCATAACGGGACCAAAGGGACAGAAATCCTGGGCTGCACGAGGAGCGAGTTGAAGGGCTGCAGCCACTGCTGCTGAGTGACAGAACGGGGCCCGTGAGTGCAGGGAGAGGTACCGGGTGTCACCCCGCAGCTCCACTGTAAGACCAGCTGGACTGGGTGGCAGTAGCTCACAACACTGGCACCTGCTGCCAGAGACAGAGGAAGGAAAATGGGAATGGAGTGATCCTTCTCTGAAATACCTTCCCAGTCGACAACTGCTTGCAGCTTAGCGAACTCTGTTAGCAAGAAGTTGTAGTGTTATAGTAAAGACAAGGGACAAGAGATATCTGTAGGATTTCTCTGTCCTTTCTGATCCTGCTGGAACCTCTGGCATCCATAACACTGGGCAATGAGGCATTCAGAGGTGCTGCAGCCAGCTACAAACTGACAGATTCCTCCTCACTCCACGAAGATGGGGCACTTCCCCTCTTTACGAGGTGCCTCATTGTGCCCAGGGCCAAGTCACTGCAGAGCCAGGCAGCAAACCCAAGAGGGTGGCACAAGTGCTACCTCACACCGAGAGGCACTACAAGGTGTGCTGAGCTCTCCAGGAATGGGGACAAGTGGCAGCGCTGTCCCCTGCTCCTCAGCAAGAGGCACTTACCTGCAATGTAGGTGTTCAGTCCATCGATCTCCACCACCTGCTGACCCAGTGTGTGCCGACCTGGTGCCAGCCCCATGCCAGCGATCGCATCTGTCACCAGCACCAGGCCTGAGGAATGAAAAAAGAGGCTGCATTAAGTTTTGCATCTGATCTTGCTGCAGCTCCGAGCACTGCACTGTGCTGGCCCTCCCAGAGAGGAGCCAAAGTGCCTCTGGCCACATCAGACCAAGGCGAGAGTGCTGGTGGATCAGCACACACGGCTGTGACCTCTTTCAGACAGCAACACCACAGCACTTGTGTGGGTGTTTTGTGGAGATGGCACAGCGCTCGGGACAGCTGGAGACACCGCGTGGGCCCAGCATGGCTCACCTTTGGGGTGGGCTCGGTGCGCGATGCGCAGGGCGGCAGGGTTGGTGTGGATGCCATCAGAGATCATGCCGTAGAAGACCCTCCGCCCAGCAGGAATCTTGTCACTTGTCAGCAGCCCCACGATCCCAGGGTCACGATGGTGGAACTGCCCGAGGGGAGAGAGGACAAGCTGTGGAGCATCACCAGGACTCATGGGCTGAGACCTTTCCTGTCAGGGGACGCAGCTGCTGTCTCTATCAAACAGCGCCTGGCAGCTGGGCAGCCTGTCCTTTACCAGACAAATCTGGGCATTTCCTTGAATTTTCTAGAGTCTGCTACAGCCTTGACTCCATTTTAGATCAGACAGTAGGAACATGAAGCCAGAGGTTCGGTGCTGAAACCTCACTGCAAGGCCTGGTACAAAACAAGCTGGGGAAAATATACCTTGGTGGGCAGCAGGAGAGACAGCGCCAAAAGCAAAACCTGTGCAGGGCCAGTGCCCTCAGCTACTCACCGGCAACATGGCGTTGAAGAGGTGAGTGATGAAGGTAGCACCGTGCTTCACAGCCTCCTCCGCCTGGGCGAGGTTAGCCACCGAGTGACCTGGCAACAAAGACCAACGCTGATTTTTCTGCCCATCTCTCCGTTTATTTCCCCACAGGAGTGGGGACTAGGACTCCGCTCTGATGCCCTACTACAGGCTGAGGTCTGAGATGCCTCAGCACAGAGGTGTCTGGCCATGACTGGGGAACTCTGGCAGTGGGTGTTTTGGCTGAACGCGTTTTTTCACACCACAAGCATTACAGATGCTGCCTTGGTCACAGAGAGCTGCCTTCAGGCTGGACTAGAGGTCCAAGGATGTGCTTTTCTCCTGTCCTCAGATATTTAAAGGTTTTACAGAGAGCTGTTGAGAAAGTAGAGATGGTGGGAACTTTGCAAAAAAAAGAATATGGGGATAAAACTACCCAGCAGGAAAATTCTGTTTTCCCCAACACAGACAGCAGCTCTAATGCTCTGTGGGCAAACTTTGCCTGTCTGTAGTTCTTTGCTTTGTATGGCTGTGAGATAAGAGATGCTCTGTGGTATGAATGCCCTTCTCATGTAAGGTTTAATTTCACCCTGAATAACTCCAACCCCCCCTTTTTTTTGTGAAAAAGAGGACAAGAAAAATGCAGCCAGTTTTAAGTCAGGGGCCTGCCAGACATTGGAGGGAGAGATTTCCAACAGTGGTCCTGGTTGAAAAACAGAATTACCAAAACTCAGCAGTAAACTTTGGAAAATTATTTAACCTGTCAAACAAGGCCTAAAGCAGTTGAACTTCAGAGTTTGAACCCTTCCATGTTGTCAACCCTTAATTACATCTTTATTCTTTCCCATGTATTTACAGCACCAAATGTTACCTTGTGTTAAACTGCAAGGGCTTTTCAATCAATATGAAGTTTGGCCCTTAACATACAAAGAGAGACAGGTTCGCAGCATCAAGCGAGATCCCCAGTTGTGACAGGTCTGTCACCTCCATGCAGGCCAGGCAAAAGAAAGTCCCACCCCGTCCAGTCGCACTGAGACACCATTATTGATGCTACAGCCCCCAGAAAGCGGCTGCCTGGCGTGTGGCACAGGGAGACGGAGCCTCTCCTGCCCCAGCCTTTACCGAGCGAGACGCAGATGCCCTGCTGGGTGAGCTCCCGGATCACCTCGCTGCTCCTCTTCATCTCTGGGGCCAGGGTGACTATCCGGACACAGTCCAGGGACCCGTAGGTGGCAAGCAGGTCCTGGAAGGCTCCTGCCTCGAAGGTGCGGAGGCAGTGCTCTGGGTGCGCCCCTTTCTTCTCCTTGCTGATGAATGGTCCTTCCAGATGGGCCCCTGCCCAAACAGGAACACAAAGATGTGAGCCTTCTTCTCAATGCCAAGGACCAAGAAATCTGCTGTGTCTACCCTGTTCCAGTCAAGCTCATGCCATTCTCCTGCAGCAAAAGACATGGCTCAGGTAACTCTGAGCTCAGCACAGCGAAAGATGCAGCACTGGGTAATGGACTTTGGGGCTCAAAAGGGCTGGAGCTGTGTGTGTACAATGGCAGAGACCATGGCAAAGGTCAGGCACAGGCTGAGGGAGAAAGCGGGTCTATTCCCACACGCACATCCCTCCCATCGAGAGAGCTCCAGCCCCCATTTCTGCTGTACCTACAGGAGCTTCTTCCTCCTTAACAATTAACAAGATAATTGCACCAGAGAGGATAGCAAGGCACAAAACCACTTACCCAGGATGCCTGCTCCGTGGGC
This sequence comes from Pampusana beccarii, assembly GCA_013399365.1. NCBI lineage: Eukaryota > Metazoa > Chordata > Aves > Columbiformes > Columbidae > Pampusana > Pampusana beccarii. The sequence continues at coordinate 2,007,087 of VWYH01000678.1, read as the reverse complement.
TCCACCATTTCTTATACTGAGCTGAGGGAGAACCTAGAGAAATGGGTTTGTCAGACATGGCATCCCAGATACAGCACCTCAGCCTGCCAAAACAAACCCAAGCGCAAGCTCGCAAAGAAAAAGCCAGCTGCTGGCCCTCTTGTGCAAAGCTGGCCTTGGAGACATCACTGCCTCAGTGGTCTAAAGGTTAAGGGCAAGAAATCCAGGGGTAGAGTCCTCGTTCCCACAGCTTTTCCACCAGAGTGGTTATCTCTGCAGACCCAGCCTTGGCCTTCTCACCTCTTGGTGCCAACCTCAGCCCTTTATCACCCTGCAGATGAGAGCACGAGAAAGGCACTTACCTGGTGGTACACAGATGGAGGAGAGGTCACCAGGGTGGGACAGAAGGAGGTCACTCCATGGGAGAGGATCTTCTGACTGACCAGGTCAATCCCTGATTTGAAGTCATCTGTAGCCAGGGAGAAGTCCACCCCAAAGCCTCCTGCACCATGAACAAAACAGAGATGAAGCTGCAGCCTCCCCAGTGGATGTTTTCCCACCTGAAAATGCTGAGGAAACATTTTGTGTGACTGGAGGAGCCGCTCCATTTGTACAGCACTGACCAGAAGAAAAGAGCTGCACCAGCACTTCTCCTGTCCTACATTCGCAAGGCTCCGTGAATACAAATCCAAGCAACGCCGTCCTGCTCAAGTGCTTTTCCCCACAGCATCCCAGCATTTTGCAACTTTTTATTTTGATGCAGGGCCAAATCTGAGGATTCCCCACTGAAGAAGGGATCTAACTTCCAGCATCAGCTACCACAGAACATGCCTCTCTTGACCCTCAGGAAGAGCTACTGCAGGTAAGGTTTGTTCCTTCGACAAGTCCTGCTCTGTCCTCCCCACACCCTGGAAAAGGTAGGGCGGGCATCCTGCCAGCGCACGGGCAGGGACTGCTGATGAAAATGATGTTGAGAAATACATCCAACCCATGGAGATCAATTACATGATAGCAGAAAAAACAGGCAAAATTGTTATTTATCGTTAGTTTGGTGACTCACATCTCCCTTGAGCAGCTGAAACGCACTTATTCATGGGCAGGGTTTGAATATCGGTGGTGGACAGACCTGGGACCCTCCACCCCCGCATACCATTGATCTGGACGTCGATGAAGCCTGGGGCAATGATGCTGTCCTTGCAGTCCAGCTGGATGTCAGCAGAGCCCTTTTCATCGAAGAAGAGTTTCTCCGGGTTGAGGATCTTCCCCTCTCGCACCCACAGATCCTCCCTGAAGGGGACAGTGACACACACCTAACTCCTCTGCCATCTGCGGTAGAGCACACGGGAGCAGGTGCCCATGGTCCCAGCGACAGGGGTGGCCACAGGCAGAGCAGACCCCACCAGCATTCATGGGCTCTCCCGTGTCTGCCAGGGCAGAACTGCTCTTCCAGCAGCCAGGCAGCTGGCAGCCCTGCTCTGCCCGGCCTCTGGCTTCACAAAACTCAACAGCAATGGGATTTTCATGGGCTACTGGTCAAATGTGGGGGTGATGGCCAAGGAGTCCAGGGGCTGGCAGAGGAGGCAGAATGAAATACGGGGGAGGGAGTGGCAGAGAGAGGCTGTACAACACCCCTCGTCTCCTTCCGAAATCAGGCACGGGGGGATGAGGGGCAGTGGGAGCGAGTGGGGGTGGCAGCTGATGCACAGGGGGCCCAGGGGACGGTCCCCAGGGCGCCTCATGTTCCTGCAGCCCGACCGTGAGCCCCGGCACCGGCCAGCACCGCCCCGCACCCGCACCCTCACCTCTGGAGCTGGTGGCTCCTCAGGATGCGGCAGTTGGTGAACTGGACGATGGGCGCGTCCGAGACGGATTTGTTGGACGGCATCGCGGGGCGGCGGGAGCCGGCGGGATCCCCCGGTGAGCGGGGTTCGCAGCGGGGACCGGGGGTGGCGGGGCGGGGCGAGGCGAGGCCACGGCTCCGGTGCGAGCGGCTGCGCGTGAACCGGGAGCCGGTGAGGGGCCGCAGCACCGCCCCGGGGGCAGGCGACGGGTTGGTCACCGCCCCTCCCCGGGGCTGCNAGCGCCGGCCTGACCCGCAGCGCCGCGGCTTCCCGGTCACGTGACCGCGCTCAGCTGACGCGCCGGGATTCCCCTCCCGCCCCCCGCACGTGACCGTCCGGCGCGCAGCCGCCATCAGGGGAGGGCGCCGCCATCTTGAGGAGGTCGGCGGTTCCGCAGCGGCGGCCCGGGCTGGGGGAGCGGGGGGGCCCCGCCTTGGAAGCCGGTGGTGAAAGAGAACGGGCCGTGGAGGAGCTCCCTTCCTTGGCCCTGGGGTCTTCTGCCGGCCCACGCAGGCCACAGGGCCTGGCAGTGTCACTGTCATGGCAGCTGAGGTGGCTGTGGGGTGATGCTGTAGAGAGGTGGCTGCTCTTGCCCGGGAAGCCAGGGAGGGCGCCAGGGCCCCCTGCCCTCTAGGCCCCGGGCTCTCACAGTGCTGAGCCGAGCCCAACCGCGGCCCCGCTGCCCCTTCTTCTTGCAGGGAGTGTCTCAGGGGATTTCCCCTCTGGGTCTAGTTTAATTGCATTAAATATTAAATATAAATGAATAGTGTTCCCTATTGGAGCCTCAAAGGGGGCTGGCCGCAGCGCGTGCTGGTGTTTTGCCGCAGTGTGTGACGTGGAGCTGACAAAACGCTCTTGAAAAGGTCTGATAGCAGCGGGAAGCGAGTGTGTCCCAGGGGAACCCAACGTGTCCCACGGGAACCCAACGTGTCCCAGGAAGTCCAGACCCGGAGAGCTCAGGGAAGCTGCGGAGGGGTGAGGAGCTGCTGTGCTGACCGTGCAGTGTCAGCTTCTTCTCGTCACAGCCATCTCCCCAAGACTTTCTGGACAGCCTGCACACACCTCCTGCTGCCTCTTGCCTTATGCTGGGAAATGTCTGGGGGAGAATCTTTTTGCGCTGACTCCAGACTGGAGCTCCTCAGCCCAAGTGCTCCAGAGCATCATCACTCGAGAACCATCAGTCAGCCCCAGAACAGACCAGAACAAGCTCAAGTCACCTTTATCTTCACAAGTTCACTGGCACCTGAAGCCCTTGGTGAGCCACGATTCATCTCTTGCACAGGCACTGTCACCACCCGCCAGGCAGCCATGTCACACGCTGATGGGTGAACGCCTCTGTGGAAGAAATGTTACCCACTAAGGACTGCTTTTTATCAGGCAAAGTTGAAAGGCCTGAGAGGTCAGAGGAGATGAATTAGTGGTTCCTAATGGCTTGTAGTCTGTTGACAATTTGTGAATAAATAACCTTGGCTTGAATGGCCACCATGCACAACCACTGTGCCAGTCAGTGGCTCTGCAGGCCTTGCTTCATCTGACTTGTGATTATTTACCTCTTGAACGACAACCCCAAGCAGAGCCAGGTGTGCCAGGACCTGTCACAAAGGACCAGCTGATCCTGGCCCCTGAGAGCTGGTGGACAAGTGTTGCAACACACATACCTGATGGAAAATCTGGATGGGGACAATAATAATTACAGTAACAAAACTAAATTGGAACTGTTTATTGGCTCAGTAAGGTTTCTGGAAACCCTCCCTTCACTGTTCCTTTGCCAGTCTAAGCTGCAGGGAAAAAGACTTAACTGCAACCTGGGCAGGCGAGTCATTGCTTCTTTTAAATGTTACTTCCTGAGCCGACAGCATTGCTGTAGACAGGCTCTCATGGTAATTTGACAAGGCAGCAGCAGCCTGGGAGAGCAGACAGCCAGCTTGTTCTGTGCTCTACAGCCAGGCCCCTGCCTTTCCTCTCCAGCAGACCGTGCCACCAGAGCACTTATTTCTACAATCTCTGTGGCCAGAAGGGAAACAGTGTCCAATCTCCAACACATTAAAAGCAAGTACTATGTGGTGTTAAAACTAAGCCAGAGTCCCCAACAGTCTAAGCATTTACTCCTAGATGTCTGTTGGCAGGCGCTTCCATTTCCCCTCCATCCTCTGTGCTCCACAGGGACCGCTGGGTGCTGCAGCAGCCTCCACCAGCACTCTCACTTGCGTGTTCATCCTGTTTGGAGTCCCCCAGTATGGCAGAGAGAGTCAAGTGTCTCATCAAGGGCTGCGTCGAGGCAGGGTGCTGATGTGAGTTCCGCTGATGAATCACACCAAGGAAAGATAAGCAATGGGGAATGTAATTGTGCATGAACGCAACATCCCCGTCTGGCTAGGAATTGAATTTTAATGAAGTTTTATGCTGTACTTATAATTCTGTGATGCCAGCGCTTGTCCGTACTGCAAGCTGCCTCTTACTGTCAGCGGGATGCCAGTAAAGGCCCCTGAAATAGAGAGCTGGGAATGATGCTAGCTGAGGCCAGGAACTACATGCAGCACTGCTTTGGGAATTTGAGGCCAAGAATGGCTTCAGGCAGGTTTTCCTCATGGTGGCTGAAATGATCCACGTCTGGGGCACCCAGCAGTGTATCAGTGGGAACAATTTGTGGCTTCAGTACAGGTGAAGTCAAGGAGACTCCAAAACCAGAAGATTAGAAAATGAATCCTAAAAACACATCTCAGACCTGCTTATTTGAGCAAACAGCTCTGCGAGGAACGATGTACCCTTCTGAGCGGTTAAACTGAACTCAGATGTCAAAAGGCACACGCAGCACCCAAACCGCCTGTGGCCAAAACAGCGCACTTTCACACGAACGTATGTGCTAACAGACGGGTGACAGTAACTTCTCTTGGCAGTGGAAGAGACGTCTAGGTAAATGCAAATACTGGTTACAGATAGCAACATCCACTACAGAAAATCCTGCCCCACTGACACAGCTCCACCAACCCTTCGGTGACAGAGATCCAACATTTTTCTAGGCTGCAAGCCTCAAAGCCAAACCACTGAATCAGAACGCTGGAAAATGGCCCGGACCTTCCTCTGCGCTGCTGGGAAGAACAGAACAGCCTGTGCTGAGATGAAAGGTGGGGAAATTTGCCTCGTTGATGCGGGAGGTACGTCACCAGCTTAGCTTTATGTCATGCATCTGTCCTGCTTAAGTCTTATCCCTTTGCATGTTCTTTTATTTCTCAGTACTAAATTAACCTTGTCTTGCATCACCAATAATTGCACACTCCCTCTCTAAAAATTGCGTGTTCTTTCATTCTACTGCCCCAGTAACAGGCTGAGGGAATCACAAGCTGTAGTTTGACTTGCATTTTCTTTAGCAAACTTTTTTTTTCTTCATGTTGAGTTATTTTTAACCTGGCTCAATTCCCAAATTAGATTCACTGCCTGGCAGCGTGAGAAGATGTACCAGCACACAGAAAGAGGGGAGTGCGTGCTACAGATGTGGAAGAAGCTCTGGGTACCCAGAGGGAGAGCTTGGGCTTGCACTGCTGCCAGATTAAATGCTTGTGGAGACACAGCCTTGGCTTCTAATTTTTCACGTGCATTCACAAAGAGGTTTAAGCACTTGTCCTAAAGCACACAAGAACCATGGGGGCTGTTTACACCTGAGAACACACTGCCACTCTTGGGAATAGAGGTGATTTCCTAAGATTTGTCCTCAGCTTACCTTAGGCAGACAAAACCATTAGGTGTAGGTGGTCATTATCACTCTGTGCCACTTCAGGTCACCTCTTCACTATCTCCCAAAGGCAAAGGAGGAGAGCACAGATGTAATAGCAAGGACAGGAGAATTTAAAGTGCCAAAAAAGTGTCCAGGACTGAAAGAACCACCAGCATCCCCTTGGCAAATCCAGAAGAGAACAGGCTTGAGCCTGTTGGGCATGCACCTCATCCCCTCAGCAAGAAGATGGCAAACATGAGCCACTGATTCTCCAGGAACTTCATCCTGCTCTCCTGCTACCCAGCTCATACAGGTCGGTGAGAGCTGTCAATGGTCTGCAGATACCTTGTGGGAGGCACTCGGGACCCTGCAGTTTGGCCCCCGGGAGAACTTTGGGCCTCACACACTGTAAGGCTGGGAAGGATTTTTTTCTGTGTGCTTGAGCACCATGATACAGAACTAGCACAACATAAACACAGGGATATGAGTTGCAAGGCTGTGACTGTCTCAGGAGGTAAATGAAGCAGCACAGCTTGCAGAGAACAGCATTCATTAGTGAGTAACAGGAACAAAAATGGAGAAGCTTTCCAGGACACAATCTCTTGAAACAGAAAGTTTGGCACTAGGAAGACATACTCGATGTTTAATTACGTCAAGAGAAAAAAGTGGTTAATACCTGTAGAGCAGAAAGAGATCAGCTAAGAGCAGAGGTGGCAAATCCGGTGTGTCAGAGACAGAAGTAATTATCACCTGAAGAACAGTGATGGTTTGTACAGTAAGGCTAGATGGAAACAGCAAAAAGCTGTGAAGGAAACAAGGTTTACTGAGAGTTGCTTTCATTAGATCTGCAATTACCCTGTAGCTGAAAACTGCAGCTTAGTTTCTGGGATCAGTTTCTCTTAACGAGGTTTTCATTACCCCAAAGCTTATTTACTTTTCCAGGTTACTACACTTCTCTGTAAGCCAGGTCTCCCAAGGAAAGACAAGAGATCACAGATAAAATCTTGCTACTTAAAGATGCTTTTCCAACAGAAAGAGTTAAAATAAAAAATCTGCAGCCTTTGAAAAGCCAGTGCGAAAAAGTTAAAAAAGAGAAAGGTCAGCAAGCTGTATGGAGGCATTGCCTGTGCAGGCAGCATCTGGCAGCGGGAACCCCTAAACCATCCCCAGCCTGAACTGACTGCTGATGGGCATTTACCCTGTGCTGCTGCTGCAGAGCCAGCGCTGCCTTCCCTCTGCAGGGCTGACTCACTCTGCAGCGCACACTCCCAGGCAGGCAATCTGCCACATCACAGAGGACTATTTACGTGCCAGCAGACGCCACCTCTTTTAATCAGGCACTCTACCAGTCTGACATTTCACGCTCCAAGGCTGCCTACTCCCCTCTTCCACACCAAAGTCAGTCCCTGCCAGATGGGACTGGACTGCACTCTGATCTAATGTGCTGCTGTCAGTAAATGAAAGGGACCAAAAGGTCTGTAATTTCTTAATATCCGGAATCACTTGAGAAATTTGCTGATACAATAAGATCAGCAAAGGACCTGAAATGCAAGTTTTCAGCCAGGAGTCATCGGTGAGGTTCTAGAGCATCACTGTCAGAAAATGCCTAGTCGAGGCAGCATGCTCAGATTCTTAATTTTACTCCTGGCATACTTGCAGGTACTTAGTGCAATCCTCCACCTATATATGCTAACCCCAGCTTTTGTTTTCTCTCTGTTCTCCTGACATGTGGGTTTATGTATTAATGAGAAAGGCTTAATGTTCCATCGCGTGAATGAAAATGCCATCGATAGGATTTTGCCTGCGTATGGTTACATAAGCATTCATCACCACCCTGAGCCTAGTAAAATGCCTTCTGCAAGGTGTCACCAAGGTAGAACAGGATCTTAGAGTTCCTATTGACCAGTGCCTTTGAATTGTTTATTTCTCTTAGCAGTGAGGGATACAATCAGTATTTAGTTGCTCTCTTAAATGCAATTTGCCCATATTCTTGTAAATCAGCAAAAAGAGGCTCACAACAAGTTCCCTTTAAAGATGGTAAAATCAGACCTTAAACATATTTGCAGCTCCAGCCAGGACCTTCTCCTGTCCTGCTACACAGGAAAAATACAATTGCACTCACTAGAACTGCAAAATGTATGTGACATACTTTCCAGCCAGCCTGAATTTGTGGTTCACCCCTCCCAGCTGCAAGGTCTGCCAGACTCCGCAAAAAATACTGGGAAAGCGCTCATTGCAATCAGTGCTGAGAGAATTATGCTATAGTTTCTATAAATACTTATGACTCCTGGGTAAAGTCTCATTCAGAAGTTTAGAATCTACTACTTTTGCTGAGGAAAAGTATGATGAACCCAGTTCAGCTCAGAAAATTTTCCTTTATGGCAAGCAACACTCCAACAGATATCGAAGATTTTCCTTAAATCAGCCTGCACCTCTATACAGCCACTACTGCTCAGACTGCCACGAAGAAAAGCCCTTTTGAAACACAAACCCAGCAGCAGAGCCCACCCCAAAGCCAAGCAGCTGACAGCTTGTTAGACAGTGCAGACAGATCAGCTTTTCACTAAACAGAAGAAGCCAATTTGGTAATAATCACTGATGACCAACAATTGTTAGAACTACACCTGCACTGAAGTCTGAAAACACATACTAGCAGAAGGAGTAGCTCATAGCCAAAGGCTCCTGAATGGTCCTCAGTTTGGAGAACAGCTACCCAGCAGGTACACGAGATGCCACCAGGCCTGGTCTGGCAAGTGCTCCTGCCAGGTGAAAAGCTTCAAATGTAACTGCAGCAAATTCCCCATGCTCTGGCCATAGCTCTTCATGGTACTTACACCAGACTTGTTTGCTGCACAGATACACGGATGAAATACATATACACCACATCTGCACTCCCAATCAGGGCGACAGACAAGGTTGTAACACCACTCCCAATTCCTCATCTTAGTTTGACCACAAAGGTACTACTAGTACTAGAGGTCTGTGTAATATTAACATTGACTTGAACAAAGCAAAGCTTGACCTGTTTTCCAAATTATACAACTCAGATTAAGGCAATGTCCTTCCCAAAAGCAATTTGGAACAAGCTTTGCCTTTGCAAGGGTCCAACATGTATTTCCCATATGAGCTCCAGTGCTGCTTTGCAACACTCATAAATCCTCAGGAGAAGAGAAAGCTGCTACAGCACTTACTAGCTGCAAAACAGATCTTCTCAGCCCATATGCTCCCCAATTTACAAGTTAAAAATACAAATTCTTGAACAAACCCATTTTGTTGATGAGACCATTGTTCAGGTGCTTTAGAGGCAATTGCTGCTACCAGTGCAGCTTTCCAACACAAGTCTGCAGAGCCATCACAAGGACAAGCTGCCTGGAGGCTCTTCAGCAGCTCCTGTTCCCTGTCGCCCACCGCAGCCTGCGCCCTTCACACCCTTGCTCCACCACCCCATCTGCTGAGGCCACACTGCATCACTGCATGCCAGAGCAAAGATGTGCTGCTTCATCAGGGTGAGCACAGCACTGCAACAGTCTTGCATTCCTGCTGATGGGCAGAAGCTGGCCCAGGACAAAGAGGGAATGGTTTAGCAGCGATGACGGCATCACTTCTGCATGGTGCTCAAGTCACTTCAAGAACCTGCCACCCCCTAAAGGAACCCCTCTTCTTCCTAAAGGAGCAGCAGAAGCATGAAATCAGAGGCAGAGTACTCATTACAGCAATGTAGTGAGGAAGTTTTATTCGGAAACATGGTATAAGTTTGTAACCCAACACTGGGTGCACGACTCTGATGCCGGAGCATACGCGGTTACTACTGAAACACAGGAGTGTTTCGGACAATTGCTGTAATAAAACACAAAATTCTCATACTCCAATACCAGGACACTACAGCAATCTTTAGAATCAAAGTTACATCCAAGGAATTCTCTGCACTTACAATTGACCCCACAGTGTAATCTACCTATATATAAGATTAATATATATAGCATGGGAAATTGAAAATCCTTGCTCCATAGATGTATGAACATGTCAAGTCTTTTATAAATAAACATCCAGTGAAGAGAAAAAATTACATTTCTAGTTCATATTTATACATAAAGTACTAACAGCAATGGGTGGAAAATTGCACACAGGTCACCCCAAGCCATGCAGCAGGCTTGGAGCAGCCCATCCAATTTAATATTGAAGTACACACAGGACAGACAAGTCACTAACATACATTGCGCATTTACAAGAGATCAACTACCAAATTGGGACAACTGTACACATTGGAGAGACCATTTTCATTCTGGAGCTTTTTTTTTTTAACGTGGATTTGTTACATCTCTTTACATCATACCGCAATGTTTACTTTGTGGAGAGGATAAGGGCAACAATGAGGCCATAAAGACCCAAGACTTCAGCGAAGATCAAAATCAGGATCATGCCCACAAATAACCTGGGCTGCTGTGCTGTTCCCCGTACACCGGCATCACCCACAATGCCGATGGCAAAGCCAGCAGCCAGACCACTGAGGCCCACGCTCAAGCCAGCGCCCAGCTGAAGAAAGCTCCTGTAGGACAGAGAGGAAAAGAGTTTCAGTGGCAAGCAACAGGACACCCAACCCTTTGACTTCAGGCGAGCCTTTGGTTAATTCCAACATTTAAAGGGAACCCTCCTTCCTGCAGAAAGAGTTGCTATGCTGTTTAAGCAAGCACAGCCATGTCTCACAAAGCAGATGCTTCCTGAGATGCCTAGCTCTGATACTTCTGGAAAAAAGAAGTAAAAAAGGGCAGCTATAAAAGATGTTTGGCTGCTACTCAGGTAGGGCTCATACACTAAGCCAAACTATCAGGCCTGTGAGTTCATGTGGCCACCCACCTTCTCAGTAGCCCCTTCAGTCAGCTGCAGGCCCAGTGTGCTGCTAGAGCTGACCTGACTCCAGCCATGTGAGCCAGCACTTCCAGTAAAGCCTGCCCCACAATGCTGTGCAGCCTGTTAACAGCTGCTTTTGTCTCTCACCTTTAGCAACCTTGTCATACAGCCAGAGCACATCCACATGCCTATTAAGTCCCTTGCACTGCAAGAGCTGGACAGGAATGGTCTGGTCTTCCAGGCAGCGGTACCTGAGGACCAGTCCCTACCAGTATCTGCCCCTCTGATAACTGCAGAGGAGCATTTGTACTTGCTGCTTCTTAGCTCATGGCTTATTAGGCCAACCACACTGCTCATCACCTACAGCTTGTACAGTGACACAGGTATCTACTCTGTTAGACCTCAGAAGCATTGTTTTATTCTGAGGTCCCAATCAAGTCAGTTCCAGCTGTTCTCAAAAGCCAAGGGCAGATTAAGTTTCAGACTATAGCTGGCTTCAGACTGTATACCTTGAAGATTGATTTACCAGCACATAAAGCAACAAGCAATATTAATTATTCACTTGCATCTCCCAGGCAACAGAACTATTTAGACAGTCTGATAAGACAGTCTTGGAAAGACCTGTGTATTCCAGGTCTAGAATTTGGCATCATGAATCCAATTTAGCCTCCTGTCCCAGTACCACCTGAACGCTGCTGCTTTCCAGCCATAAACTGCTGCATTATCTCTAGCAGTGGGATGTCTCATCTGTTGGCTAATATAGCAAACTAGTCAGGCAGCACTACCACCGAGGCACCAGCTGAAATCCAGTCCACACTCTTAAACCCAGGCCAGAAGCACTTAGCATTGACAATCCTTCCAGGGCTCTTGAGCAAAACCCACCCATTCAGCAGCACCAAAATAGCATCAGGACAAACTTGAAAAAAACTGACAGATGCAGCAACTTACTTGAATAGCGTGATAGAAGGTGAGAGGGCATTGGCAATGAGGACTGCCACTACGAGGCCATAGATAGCTATAATACCCGCCATGACAACAGGGATGATTGACTTCATGATGAGCTCAGGCCTCATGACAGACATGGCCGCAATACCTGTGCCACTCTTTGCTGTTCCATATGCAGCTCCCAAGGCTGGAAGAGGGAAAAAAAAAAAAGCATTAGACACATCCCCAAATACCATTTCCTTCACTAGGCTGCAGGATTAGAATAGCTGAGGCAGCACAAGGAAGAATTGTGCAAAACTAACAGTCATTTGACTACTTGGTTTGTCAGCCAGGAATATTCCTCTAAGGGATGGGGAAGTAACCTATCCAGAGTCCTAGACCAAAGCTAGATCAATAAAAAGGTGCTGTTCAAACACTACTGATAATACACTCTCTAAACTACCTTTACAGCAGGGTGTACTCCCCAGCAGACATTTATTCCCTTTCAGGAACCAAAACCCAAGGTCCAAATTTGAACTCACTACTTCAGAGTTTGTGCCCTCACAGAGCCCACACTGCAAGACTCCGCTGAACTGCAGATGGAAAATAGCAAAGCACAGCTGACTAACACAGCAGCATGTAATCCTGCTGAAAAGCCAGGCTTTACAGTCACTGACCTTTGAGCCAGTTGGGCTGGGTTCTCTGATGCATCCAATGTTTAACAAGTCACCTTCATGGGACCTTTTCTTCCACAAAACCTATCTGCCTGGGGTTAAAGGTGCCATTTCAGCTTCATCAGACACATACTGAGATAGCAACAAACTCACTTCATTCCTTGGAAAAAAAGACTCTGCATGTATCAATAGCCTCACCTGTGAAGGATTCACACTTGTTAATCCAACCACTGGAACCACAAAGGAGAGCATGGCCTGCTGGTTATTGAGGACCACAACCGTCTTACCCCTAAAGTTTGCTGATCACCTGTGTAAACACTTGAGCACATAGAGATCAACACAGGAATACAACATTTGGTTTTCAAAGCAGAACATGGGCTTATCGCTTCCAACTGAGAACTGCTAGAAAGTCCCAAAGCACTCCCCCAAAAAGTAACTTCTGCCTTGAAAACTTCATATTAGTCTTACAAAAGCTTTAATGAATACCTCTTTCTTTGATTCTGAAGTACTTGAGAAGACCCCTTCCTTTCCAGCCTTGCTCTGAAGTACTTTAGGACCTACTTAGTTCTAGACTGCACACACCATCATCACCCAAGAGATGATATGCAGGTCAGCAGCCACCCAGGACTGAGTTCTTGAATCAGCAAGGCGAGGTATGTGGAGGGGTAGGTAATCTCCTTTTCAGATACTATCAGGCTGATATTCAAAGGCAACAGCCTTATTTTGCATGAAAATGCTCTTGCCAGCTCTAAAAGGCTCCTGCAAACTATTAAAACTGTAGAGATTTCAAATCTTTGTAGTGTTCAGAGACCTACTATTTGAGTTGGCTTCACCAACTTAAAAACTAAGGTTTCTACAAGAGAAACCTGCTTGTTCCACTAAGATCCATAGCTGCCTCTAACACCAGCACCCAAGTGTGAGATGGTGCACCTTGCCCCAAAGAGCTACTGGGAGGTATTCACAGGGTTTAAGGTATGTACTTTCCTGCTTCTCACTCAGCATAGTACATAAAGCCAATCTTTGAGCAGCCAGGAAGTGAGCAGTAATCCTGGCTTTGCACTAAAACTTGAGATTAACAGAGGTAGCACCACTGCACTAACCCAAGACTCACTGTCAGAATGCTCAGTTTTAGTTCAAAAACTTGAAGGGAAAGCCTCATTATCATTTGTTCTGTACTAGCAAAGCTCTTGAACCTTGACTATCACCAAGCCAGATGTAAAGGGCTGTTCAGTGCAATTCAGAACTATAATCAATCTCAGCAGGAAGCCTGAGGCAAGAGCAGAACACAGGTTTTACCTGCAAATGTTCACTCAGTCTGGAAACTAGTGCACAGGCTTAGCTAGCAATGTCAGTGATAGTACTGTTTACAGGTCTAGCCTCCAGGAAGTCTAGAAAGAAATCCCTAATTTGAATTATGAACCTTTTCTGTTGGGTGAAGCATTTTCTAAAGACTAGAAGTATGTGGAATCCAGATTCAGGCTATCTAGACTTCTAGACTGGCTATAGCATTTAAAACCACTTCTTGTCTGGAATCTTTTATAAACCCCTCCAGAAACACAAAGGCTCATGAAGGAAGTCCACTAGTTAAAATTAGATCAGTCATTACTTCCTCCAAATCCAAAATCCCTTAAGGGTGTTGCAATTATTGCAGTGATGGATTACAGAAGATGATTTTGTAATCACACTTACAAAAAGTCAGCCTGCTTAAACTTTTGGGGAGGGACAGATCAGTGCAAGTTCATCAATTCCCAGTTGTTAATACCAATTCTAGGGAACAGGCAAGAGCTAATGCCTTGAACTCTAGACAGAGACATTAACAAATAAAGTCTACATGTACTCTGTGGCAGTTAGTTTTCACATTAGGTGGGTTGTTTTGTGCACACTCACAGCTGCAGACTTAGCACAGCTGCTCCCAGTGAAGCCTTTACCAGCATCCTGACCAACACATGTACACTGGAGACCCCTCCAGCTGCATCTCCAATATCTTCCAAGGCAGCTTGTCTTACTGCTCTTCACTAGCCTGACAAGTTCTCCTTGCACCTTTGACAACAGCCCAGTATCACACTCCAGGTGGCAGAGATGGTTGACATCCATTTCCCACCATGACACAGCTGTACGATGGCACAGCTATTCAGGTATTTGACATTGAGGCCAACCCTCCTGCACATCTTGACTTCTACCTCTTGGCAGCTGTTAATATCTGAAGCATATACGCTTCATACACTTCATTTAAATACCCCTGATGAATTGGAAGGACAGGTTTTCTAAAACCTTCTCAGTAAATAAGGTTTGAAGAGATCTATGTGGAAGACAGTGAAAATGGACCAAGAGCTGTACCACTGTTATACACCAAGACTCCATGTATTTGCTTCAGATGATACAGCTCCATTAACTCTAACATACAGACCAACTAAGCTGCAACGCTACCTTTAAAGTGTACAAACACATTGCTGTTGGAACATTTACCTGGCAGCTGGAGAAGCAGCACTTTGCCTATCCAGCTTTATCACACAAGAGAGCCATTTTGGTCTATAACCAGAACTGTGCCACATATAAGTTCAATGGTGTTATAATACAGAGAAGTTGCTTTGTGCATCACTCAATACCGCTTACTCCCAGTAAGCCCATTTTAAAGGTTAATTTGTTTTTTAAATACTTCTGAAGAGTAACTCCTTGAACTCACAAGCCAGAGTAGATTTAGTACTGCTCCTGGGGGCAAAATGCACTCCCATGGGGCTGTGGATATGCTGCCCAGCATCCTGCCACAGCTGTTACTTTCTAATAGTCAGAAGTGGTAGCAGAGGCGATACACCTGTACAGCTCCAAGATGAAATATGAACTAGAAAGCAACTTGCCATATAGGCAACAGTCTCAGTACGGACTGAAGACTAGTTGTACTCTTACTACTGCCAGGACCTTCAGTAGTGCTTTGCCTCTGATACTCACCACCAGTACTTGAGCAGTCTGCAGTTTAGATCAAGTGCTAGCCCAAGTATTAGGACCAATCTTTTGTGGCTATAGTTACAGTGCTCAGTAAGGTCATGCACCGAGAACGTTAATCTTGCAGCTAAGTCAGCTGCAAGTCACCTCATGCAACTCTCTCAATATAGAAAGAGGCCATTACCAAAAGCCTTGAACTGGTTCCGCAAAGCTCTGCAGAGACACACACATATGGAGAGTGACCACATTATGAGGGGCCTTCAAGCCAGGAACCATTTGCATAGATGCAGTTTCAGCAGTTGCAATACATTCAGATATGCTCAGCCCAAGAATACAGAAGTTCAGGACCAGCCATACATGTTCCAGCAGCATTTAGTCAGTTCAGAGTCAGTGATTCCTCCTGTGCCCCACCACAGACAAACAGGTTTCCAGGGCACTAACAGGGAGAATTTCCCTGCATTATGAAGAGAGCTACTAACACAGGTCAGACTTTCAGCTAAGATACCATGGGTTACTATCACAGCAAGTCTGAAAGACCATTTAGGATAAGTACTTACACCCGGAATCTTTTATAATTAATCCATTATGAAATAGGCTGCCCTCTGCAGTAGGTAGGCTTCCACTGAACCAGACAGGAGACATCAATTCACCTCACTGCCTGTTCATCCTTGAGCAGGTTGTTCTTAAATGGTTGGAGAACTGTTACAGGTGATATCCAGGTCAAGCAGAGTCCTTGCTTTGCCACACCAGAAGCCTGGGCCTTCTCAAAGAAATGGGTTTCTTCCTGCTCGTATTCTAAGGCCTCTCCCACACCACCACATGTAACACAAACACAGCTCTACCTCAGATTACAGTAATGGATACTCCATGGCTGCTTTGGAAAAACCCTGTTGCTCTGCCCAGTTGCATCTTCACAGAACAGCCAGCCACATGAGTGGAACTCTATCTGGACCCTATGCAAATTCAGATCACCCTGACAGAAGACTGGCTATAGCTAGTTTCCCTGTGATAACTGGGGGGTAAACAGATACACTGCCTTACAGGAAGTTGTAGACTTTGAAAATCTTTCATAGGTCACCTGTTACAGGATTAGGGACCATAAGCTTCATGTTCTGTCCTAATGTTACAAGAGGGTATGGGGATTTCAAACAAGCCTAGCACTGTCAGCTTACAGCATTGTTAAAAACAACCTGCAAGGCTAACAGGCTATTTACTTTTGTTTAGTAAATTTGAGAACTTGAAAGTCTATCAGCTCCTCAAGAAGCTGCTGCAATAGCAGCAATCTAAGGAAAAAGGGGTTTACCAGCCAACTGTCCAAGCAGCTGGGATGCTGCAATTGGTAATCTGGATTGCCTGACACAGCACACAAAGCCAATTTTTGGTTTTAAGTATGGTAAGGCTGACACCACTACAGAGTACAGGCTTGCTCTTCTGCAAGCAGCAAAGTCCAGTCACTTGCTATTTTTTTATCATCATACAAGCTCCCCTGCAACCTTAAAGATGACCCATCCCACAGACTGCATGCACCCCTGTGCTCCAGGCACTGACTGGCAGAGTAGTTCGCTATATCCTTTAGCAAGAGCCCTTTTCCTCTGGTTGGTCCACGGCAGCTCACACCACTCGCCAGCAGGCACCACAGCTAAGCTGCAGACAGCGTGGGAAAGCCCAGGTCATCTGACTGCATCCAGCAGACACTGTGGCTAAACCAGCCTGACTCGAAGCCTCGTGCTTGCAAGATTCACAGTCTGAGGGAAACAAGTTCAGCAAGTCATGTCTCACTGTTTAGTGAAGACAGCGAGCGGGTGGAAGCATGCACTGCTGTAAAACCATTGTTTAAAGCATCACCCAGCAGCCCAAGAAACATGGAGAGTTGTTCAGCTTGTAACCGCTGCTTGAGATCAGCCAGGCTCTGGAGAGATGGAAGAGGCTAATTTTAGGAAGGGAAAAAGGAAGTTGACATAAGAGGTCCTGAAGCATCTGACATTCATGTCCGCTGCTTCTCTGAATGTTCCCATCAGCAGGGATGTGCCTGCAGACTGTGTAGTCTACAGTGACTTCAGGGTGAGACAGGACCCTATCAGGTATGCCTGGACGTCACAGAACAAGCAGCAGCATTATCTGCTTGAGCCAAGTTTTGTAGAGTCAATGGTTTATCCTGATGCTTGATCTGGTTTCCAAATGATCCTAAGACTAGCATTTACTCAGCAGATATGATGCCCTTGTTGAGATGTCTTCCCTTAATTTAACTCAGTTGCAGAAATACTGCCTATCTGGTTTACTTCTGTTATAACACTTATGTCTTAATAGTCTACTAATTTACCTACCACTGAATGAATGCTTAAGCTAGACTCTACATTAGATGGTCTGACAGCTCAAATAATCTGATTCACTGAGTTTTCCTGCCCATACCACAATGCTTTTGAAGTACTCTGTAACACTTTGGAACAGAAGACCACCATGAGCTGCATTCTGTTCTGCCATTTCATTTTACCTGCAAGCTACACCTAAGGAGGCTGCAAGCTCCTCTGAGGATGAGGCCAACAGCTCCTTTCTGAGCAGCAGGCAGATGTCTTTCTTCCCTACCACCTCCCCACCCCTCAGGAGACAGCATTTCAGGAACCACAGGTGGAATTTGCCTTCAAGGCTGCAAGTTGTTTATAGCCATGATGCCTTCTAGAATCAGACTGCACAAGGCTGTCAGCTGCATCAAGCGAGATGTTCTAAGCCAGCAATTTCACCACAGAGGTCCCTTAATAGCTCACCAACTGCTACAATATCTGCAGCCCCAGTTTAAAATAAAAAGTACTATTTTGTTAGCTCTGCAGCAGCAATGCAAATACACAAGACTAACCTTAACACTGCTGGCTACTAGAGCTCTCTTCATTAGCAGTTTTCCAGATGCTTGATGGTGAAGCAGTACTGAAGGCACTGAAAGCCTGTTCAGAGTACAGGTCTAAGTAAAACTCCTCACCACATTATGGGGGTCACAGTGGGGTGCACCTGTGAAATCCCGCTTTTCTACACTGAGCATCACCAAGTGCAGAAATAGACAGCTTTGCCCAGTACCATGCTTTTCCATTTTGGCACACCATAGTCATATGGAAAAGCTGCAATAATCTGATCACTCAACAGCACCTGACACTGAGCCAGCCACATGTTTTACACATCGGAAATAAAGGAACTTCAGCTATCAGAACAAGTTGTAATCAGCAAACGAATAAGCAGGCTCAAAGATAGCCAAGGTCACAGCAGACTGCTTCAGTCTTTCTAGCTGCCATCAGTACTAGCTGACCAGAACAAGTTCTGCTATCTATTTACCATCAGCAGTTAATGTTCAAACATCAAACAGTACTGCATAAAGTTGCTTGTTTTCACATCAAACTAGCCTGGACAGTGTAGAACTTGAACATGTTTACTAGAAACAGGTCTCAGAATTACAAGCTCCACAGGAATCTGATCTTTAGATGCAGCATGAGTCAGACATGATCACTGCACTAATTAACACCGATCAGGACAATTTTAGATAGTTCTACACTGCTCGTCCAGACAGACTTAGCTCCCTACTTCTAAATCAGGGTCAGTTTTTTAACACTCACATTCAATTAACATCAGAACAGCTTGTAGTGTCACATCCCTATTAGGAAAACGACATGACACTGCAAGTTTTAGTTTATCCCATATTGACACCTCTGCCATATTGCCTTGAAAATCCAAGTTGTTTCACTAAGCAAGGAGTTCAGTAACATTCACAACTAAAAAATAATTTTGCATCAGCAGTATCTGTAACCTGCTGTGCCAATGACTGAATGCCATCAGATGCACTTAGGCCCTGGCAAGAGACTAACTTCATGGCTCAGACCTTCTGGTATTAGGACTATTTGACACAAATTCTGCAACAAGGACCAGTCATGTACCAGCAGCGACACGGTAGTTACCAAACCTTCATCAATACAGCTTAAGCACTCCAAATTACCTAACTCAAACCTTCTTTCCCCTTCAACTTGCAGTCCCATGCTAACAAACCCGCAGCTTCTAGGAAATGCTTCACTTCTAGTTCAGCCATGCCAAGCAACACTTTGAATTGCTATTAAAATGCCAACAGTTTCACATCCCTCTGTCTACAAAACCAGTGTCTACAAGGCCACACAACCATGTTATTTTGCTTCCACATTCAATTTTGCAAGATGAATCCAGTGACTCCTTCCTTGGGAAGAACACTCAGTATTGAGGATCTTAATTACTGCTATTTTGCAAAAGGCAGTGATCTGCTGACTGTTTTCTGTAACAAGGAACTTGGTCTTAGTTTATTCCTCCATTATCTTCATTAACCAAGAGGCAGGTAGGACAGTAGTGCCAAGGGTGGCTCCTATAGCATCCCAGCCATATGATTTTCAGGAAAATCCTTACCTGTCAAGTGCAAGTACAATGCTGCAGCTCTGAGGTGGCAGGACAGGAAATCTGCATCCCACCACTGGGTACAAACTGAATAAAACTGAACAGCCCATCAGACTTGCCTTTTTTTTTTTTCCCCAAAGTTTAAAGCCATGAACATGGCTGGTGTGAAATCAATCAATGGTGCCAACACCAGCATGGCTAGACACCTTCCTCTCACTGATTTTAATCCACTGTCTGCTGAGCTATTTACACAATTTAATCTACTACACTGATCAAGACCAGCTTCCGCAAATTTGCCTTGCAGACCTAGCTACCATCTCAGAGGCTACTTTAATATAATAAGACCCCAATCACACGAACAACTGCAAGCAACTCAAGCTACAGTCAATTCAATATTTCATATTTGGATTCCTCAACTTGAAGCCAAATTAGGTGGCAGATGAAGACAAGTCAGTAGGCTCACACATGTGGAAGACACTGGCTATGCCTTCAGCAGAGAAAAGCAGACTGATCCCTAGTTCTTCTATTCCTAGTTACTGTAACACTTGCATTCAGAAAAAAGAAAAAAAACAAACCAGCAGAAACCTTCCCCATGTTATATCCCAAACACTATGGCAGGTCTGCATACTGTTACCTATGAGGAAACACTAAGTGCTCAGTCAGGAACAGCCATCGCCTTCTGCAGAAGGGTTCCTCAGGCTCCAAGACAGAGAAAAGGCATCACATGACAGTCTTTCTAGCATAAAACCAGCATTTATGGGGTTCTACATAAACCCTGTTCACTAGGGAGGGCGATACCGCAGAACATGGTTTACTCCGCACTGAACCTCAGAGGCTGAAGCTGCAGATGAACAGCTGGAGACAGAAGCTTCCCTTTCTCCATATTTCATGCATCCCCCATTTTAATGGGAATGTCAGATGCCCATCAGTCTCTTTTAATGTTATCAACATCTCAAAAGCCAACCTCAGTCCTAAAATGTTTGCATATCTATGTTTCAACTCCATTAAAAATTAGTCTTGCATTACCGGACGAATGCTTTAAAAATCAGCCCTGTCCTATGTGCAGCAGGACAAGCGCTGCACCAAGCCCCGGGAAGGCCCGCAGAGCCCGACTCCTACAGAAAACCAGGGCAGACCCATCGCCTAAACGGCCAGAGCCCCGGGGAAGCCCGGCAGCAGAGCCCCCCGCAGCACAGGCCACAGCGCACGTTAGCGCAGCCAGGACCAGGGCCTCCGGTGACATCGGGTTTCTGGCTGATAATCCCCGCCGGCACCTGCAGGTCAGCCGGGCCGCCGAAGGGTCCCTGCGGCGAGGCGGGATCGGGCCCCCCCGCGGGACGGCAGCGCCGCCGCAGTCACGTGGCGCGGGGGCTCCGCCGGCACGCTCCGCGGTGACGTCACCCGCGCAGACCCCCTCCGCCGCGCGCCCGGTAGCCCGGATGGAGCTGGGGGGAGGGGGGGCCCATCCCGGGGGCCGCCCCCGCGGCCAGGCCGAGAGGACGCCCGGTCCAGCCGGGCACCGGGCCCATCACCCCGGATCCCGCCCCGCCAAGGTTGCCCCCCTCCCCCGGCGCTAAGCCAGACCGTGCCCCGCACCCCCAGGCCCCGCCGACCCCCGGGCGGGTGCTCACCGCTGAAGACCATGGCAGCTGAGGCGCCCATCACGGCGAAGAAGGAGGCGTACTCGGGGCTGGCGCCGGAGGACATGGCTGCGCAGGCCGGGCCGGGGCGAGGCGCCGCTGGGAGCGGGAGCGCGAAAGGGTGGGGGGGAGGCGGGAGGCTCCGCCGCGGCGCCGGTCCTCCGTGGGCAGCGCTCGGCTACAAAATGGCGGAGGCGAGGAGGGTGCAGGCGGGGAGGAGGGAGACGGGGCGGAGGCCGGTTGCGGGCAGCGGGAGGGAGGGGAGCGGCGGCTGCGCGGAGCTCCGTCCCGGCGGCAGTGCGCGGCGGCCCGAGCGCTGCGCCCTAAATACTGCCTCAGCAGGACAAAATGGCGGCGGCGCGCCCGTCACGTGATCCGCGCCCACCGCCCCCGCCGGCTCCGCCTTCGGCCGCCACCAAGCGTGTGCGACTGGGGGTCTCCCGCCTACCGCCCCATCCCCCTGCGCACGTTTTCCCGCTCCTACGACGGGTATCGTCCGCGACGGCGAGCTGAGCCCGCTCTTCTCTCTGTGCCCCGCGCCTCGAGTGGGACGCTTGGCCACGCCGGCCCTCCCGCTTTGCTCCTCTCCGCTCGCTCTCCCCTCCCCTGTGCGCGGATGGTTCAGTCCTGCCCGGCGGCCCCGTCCCGCTGAGCGTGATTCAGCGCTCATTAGCATAAGGGGCGTGTCCAGGGCGGCACCACCGCCGCGTGGGCGGGTCCTCCCCGGGCCGGGGCCGCAAGGGCCGGGACGTGTCCGCGGTTCCGTGTCCTGCGCGGCATCGCCGATGCTATGTGCCATCCTCGCTGTGCCGTGTCCCTTCTGCCTTGGCCCCGGTGCCACATTCCCCATGGTGTGTCTCCTCTCCAACATGCCGTGTCCCCCGTGATACGTGCTCCGTGGTGAGTCCCTTTGCCCATCTGCTGTGTCCCTGGTGCCATGTCCCACATGGCCCGTGCCATGTGCCGTGTCCCATGTGCCACATCCCCTGTGCCCTGTCCGCATGTTATGTCCCACGTACCCCAGGGCCCTGTCCCCTGTGCTCTGATGACCTGCCATGGGGTCCCCACGAAGGATGCGGCTGTGCCCATGGGGCCTTTCTGGCTTCAGGTCCCCTCTGTGGGTGTCTACCCCCTGCACTCCACCTCCTCCCAGGGTCCGGTCCCAGCAGCATCCCGCTGGTGTTCCCTATCTCCCCTACTCCTCTCCCACCATGTCTCCTGTTGCCTTGTGAGGTGGCAGCCAGCACCCCGGCCCATCCTTTTTTCCCTGGGGCTGGAGGGGAATGAGGGGCTGGGAACTATGGTGTCACCCCACCATGGGCGCTGCCACCCACCCCTTGCTGCAAGCAGATGCAGGCACCCCCCCGAGCTAATCCCCCTCTGAGCTAACCCCCTCCCAAAACATCCCAGAGAGATACTGCTCCAGCCCATCCTAAAAGGATGCTCAATGCCATTGGTGTTAGCCACGGTACTTTAGAAAAAATCAACGTTAATTCTGGATTTGGAGTGTTCATTAATAGTTGCCTGCGCCTGCCTTTGCCACTGCCGCGAAACCTGCTGATCTCCTGAAGTCCTGAAATACCAGACCTTGTAACTACTATAGCTGAGGGCCACCTCCCTTTTCCCATTGTTGCTGCTTTTCTAGACACCTCAGCACTGTCAAACCTCACAGGGAAGGTGAGAACAGGATTTAAATCCCGCTTGGTGAATTCCCTGCCTGCTGGTTGATCTCAAACGGCCCCGTTGCTGCAGCAGAGAGCCCGTGGCTCCCACTGGTGCTTGCTGAGGAGCAGCCCCAGCACATCGGGTCAGTGGAGGAGATGGGCTTGTGCCAGGCTCTGTCACCAGGTGCTCATGGGGACATTCAGCATGTGGCCTGTGGCAGGGACTGGCTGAAAAGCGCAGAGCCAGCGGGAGGGGAGGAGAGGCTGCAGGGCGGTGCTGGGGGTCAGAGCCCCAGACAGTGACCCATTACCCCACTACCACAAGCAGCACCATCATCACCGCCACCACCATGACCACTGCCACCATCATCACCACCACCATGGCCATCACCGCCACCACCACCGGCATCACCACGACTACCACCACAATCAACATGCTGCTTCTCCTGCAGTGTTGCACCCTGGGATGTGTAGTTTGTCAGCATGGTACTGTCATCATTACTGTGATGGTGGCTGTTATTACTAATGAGTGTTTTCAGCAGCCCCCCAATTAACATCAGGAAGCCTTTCACTAGGGCGGGGACAATCCCTGTCCCAGGGGTCTGGAGCAGTTGGTCACTGAGTTAATTTCTCATCCTTCCAACACTGGTGACATTGTCAGTTTGTTCACCACATCTGGGCTGGCGCAGTGAGCGGGGTCTCGTCCCACTCCTCACACCGAGGTCTGTGCGAGCTGAGCCCCGTGCCCGCTCGGGCCCTGTCCGGCTGGGTCACCACCAGCCCTCACCCCGAGTGAGCATCTCTCCAAACACCGTGCCCGAGCTGGCTGTGGTGAGGGCGTCCCTGCGGGTGCAGAGCCCGGATGGAGGCTGGGATGAGCACCCTGGCCAGCAGGGACAAGCCCAGTCAGCTGGTCCCATGGGATTTATCTGTGAAGCCACTCTGCGTGTGTGCTGATACAGCACTTGGCAAGGGCTTCGGAGCCCCAAGGACAGCTGTGGCCTGGGACAGCGCTGGCAGCAGTATTTTGAGCTGGGACCCAGGGAGCAGGTGGATTTTAGGGACCCCAAGGGATGCTCTTTCTCCTGTGCCTCTGGGCACCCACTGCCCCTGAGGTGTCCCTGTCCTGCTCCTGCTCCCACTGGGCAGCTCTGGCTGCCCGATGCTGCAGCTCCTGTGCCACACGTGCCCTAACACTGCCTCCTCCTCCCCTGTGCCCAGCTCCATGCCAGCCTCGGCTCCACTGCCCAGGCAGCTTCACACAACCCATCCAGCACCCTCTCCGCACTGTCGCTTCCATCCGCCCGGCCAATGGCATCACCGGCGAACAAAGAGCCTCCTTGTTCCACTGAGCTCACGAGTTGTGGCGGCGGCGGCGCTTCGGGGACATCGTGTCTCCAAAGGGCTGAGTGCTGGTTCCATGGGACCCCCAGGGCCTGAGCTTCCCTCCTCTGCCCTTTGGAGCTGTGGGATGCCGGGAACCTTCTTGCCTCTGCACCACAGTTGCAGCCGTGTGATTTAACACACGGCTCCAGCTTTTGTTGGCTGCTTCCAGTGAGCAGGAGCCGGCCGTGGGCTGCTCGGTGCTGCCATCCATGACAGCGGGGCTGCGTCTGCCCCGACCGGGCTGCGTGTCAGTGAGACAGACCAGCTGTTTGCTGGGGGACCTGTACCCACTCCAAATTCCTCTGTTATTCTATTCTATTCTATTCTATTCTATTCTATTCTATTCTATTCTATTCTATTCTATTCTATTCTATTCTATTCTTCCATTCCATTCCATTCCATTCCATTCCATTCCATTCCATTCCATTCCCCTTCTCATCTCTCTGTCCAGGACTTTTGTGCCCTGTAGAAAATCTCTGATCTTTCTCTGATCTTTCTGTTTTCTGTGCCATGCTCATGGGCAAACTCACCTGGGAAACCATCATCATTCTTTTTCTACACTTTCCTCAGCTCCTGGGGACAGTGCAGAGTAAAGTGGTTTTTGTTTTTGTTTTTTTCTTTCTTTTCTCCCCCATCCTTTTCCTGACAAGCCAGGAGGCGAACAGGAGGAGTTCCTGCTCCTCTCCAGGCCCGTGCACCTCTGTGTTGGCTGATCTTCTGCATCCCTCCTTCTGCAGAGCATCCATCCCTGGACCCCAGCACTCAGCCAGCTGCTGGGATCAGACAGGGCTTCCCATGAGGAGGTTCTGCCCATGGTTTCAAAATAGCATTTATTTGCTCTGAGTTACCATAGTTACTTGTGGAAGGCACATGTTGCCACTTCTGCTGCTTGGTTGGGTGATTCTCTGCGATGCGGCACAACCAGCTAATTTTACCATCAAATGGACCCATCAAAATGGCAGGAATTTCTTGGGCACTGGGTGGGCTCTGCGTGACGTGCCCTAGCCTCCCCTCATACCTTTCACCAGCCCTCTCTTTAAAGTGCTGGATGCACCTGCAGTGCTGTAGCAGATTTTTGGTCCTTGATCACCAGGTTTGCTTTGCTAGAGGAACTGATGTGTTTTTCCCAGTGCTGAGCTTGTATCTGTGCTGCATCTCGAAGCTCCTGAAGACAAACACTCAGAGCCAGCATGGCAAACCACCCTGGCCCACGACCCCACGCCTGTTTTTTGAGAAGCCAGTCTGCAAATGTGGGACTCGGGCCACTGATGTGTCCTGGAGAGACACGTTTGGAGGGATGATGGTTGGTGCGATGGGGCTGCAGAGTGCTGATCTCCCGTGGGCTGGAAGCTGGCTGTGACAGCTCTTCAATCAACCGTGACCAGCAGGTCAGCGTATAAAGCACCGTGCAGGTTTACATTGCTTTGCACAAGCGATAGAGCTTGTCCTCAGTGCCAGACCTGGCAGAAGTGAGCTCCGGCAAAGCGAGTGGGAGGGATGCTCGGTGGCTGGGAGCCGTGTGTGGGACCATGTGCCTGTACAGAGACACCCAGAGCGGCGTAAACCCACAGCACAAGTTGGTCTGGTACCGGAGCCTCCAAACTGTGAGATTTTCCTGCCAGATGCTTGGGGGAGCAGGAGGTATTTGTTATCCTACCCGCAGTGACGGCAGTTGCCAGCCCACATGGCAGACCCAGGAGCCAGCCTGGGATGCAGCTGGGACTCACCTGCCCGTGGACGTTTCCTTGCTGGCCCCAGATGACCCAGCTGCCCTGCAGGTGGATGCCCAGGGGACAGCAGGCGCTGGGGGTGAGGAGCACACTGGGGACAGGACGTGGCAGGGCAAGGGAAAGCCCGGGGTGCTGTGCCCTGGCTGCGTGGCCACCTCTTTTCAGGGATGGAGCTGCTGGTGGATGCTGAGAACAGGCAGCACAGAGCACCATGGGAGAAAAGCCTGATTTTGGGTCATCACTCAGTGCTACGCTCAGTGTCGGGGAGAAAACATGGGTTGTTTTCTACTAGGAAAGGCAATGGCGAAGGCTTTCTGCTGCCTGGGCGGGAGCTGCTTCAGAGCCACATACCAGGCTGCCCCGAATTTGCCCTTTGTCACTGGGCTGGGACGGCGCCATCGCTCTGCCACCCCCACGCCTGCTCCTGCTCCGTGCTGCCAGCTCTCCCTAGGCCTGCAGAGCTGGCAGGTGGAGAGGGAAATAAAACCTCGTCTGGCTGGCAGGACACACCGCCTTTCTGCAGAGATGCCGCTGCTGTGTGGGGAGGCAGCGAGAAAATCACTGTCTTTCTGCTCCAAGCTGTGCCAGGGCAAGAGCCTCCTCTCCTCTGCCTGGCTCAGGTCTCATTGAAATACCCAACTACCAATTAGCAAATTAAATCAAATCCCTCTGGCACTTCCCAGGTTTTCCTGCATGGCTGCTCTGCTTTTGGCTCCTCCAGCCTCGGCTCCCGTGCTCTGATGGAGCATCATGTCCTCTGCACGCCGCCTCCAGATGACTGCCATGCTGGGCTGTGCCACGCCGTGTCGACCTCTCTTCTGGGCTTCTCATGACTGTGGACCCCTCAACGTCTGGAGATGAGATTGAGCTGGTGTCGGTAACAGCAGCAGCTCAATGACAGCTGGCTAGGAGCCCCCAGAGCTCCTCTCCTCCAGGGCTTATGGGTCACAGTGTCTTTCCACCTCCCACCCTCCTCCTGCATGCACATCTCTGCTGGGCTTTGCTGATACATGTAGAAAAGGCTATTTTTGACTGGGTGAAGAAATTTGCCCAAATGGGGTTAGATTGTCCCCAACAGCTGTTCTGTGCATGAGTTGGGGTGACCAGTTTTCCTGCAGACACGTTTCTGGGTGTGGGTGCTGGCGGAGCCCTGACCTCTCTCTCCCCGGCTGGGGAGTTCCCAGGCACTGCGCTCCAGCCCCTGCACCCTCCGCTAACTCATGGTGGGGCACGACATCCTTAACTCCTGATGGGACACGACATCGCTGTGGTCTCACCTCCCCGCCCAGCTGTCAGGCTGAGGCTGTGGCCGCCAGCTCCGCTTTCCCAGCCGTGTTCTCGCTGGGCACCCAAACCAAAACGCTGCGGGCGTGCCAAATTAAACAGTGCTCAGTTATCATGTTGTTTTAGCAAAGACCAACTGAAAGGGAGAAGGAATGTGTTTGCTTTTATTATTTCCCTCGCAAGCCGTTATTTCCTCGCTGGGTTTGCTGTGGAGTGGGAGCTGCCTGCTGAGCTTCGCTGGCTCCAGGGCCGCTGCTAGGCAAGGAACAAGGACTTTTTAAGAGTAATTTTTCCGTTTGTTGGGTTTCACATCTCTATTGCAGGCAGTTCCTCTCCTGCAACGCCTGATGTGAAACGCTGTGCCGACAGTGAGAGGACGGTTAGCTAATCGTGGGGATGGAGCACCCATCTGCTTATCTGAGCTGCCCGGAGCCCTATGCCGGGCTGGGTGGCCACGCGATACCCGCCGGGCTGTGCCGGCACACTGGCCACTGAGGCCAGTGCCTGTTTGCCAAAAGCACGGGTGCCTCGTTGGAATGAGCATCTCACCGGGAATGAAAAAGACCATAGTGATGCAGGAAAGGCCCCAGCAGTGGGAGGGAAGAGTTTCTGTTCCTCTTGAGCTGCTGGAAACAATCACAAAACCCCACTGTGTGAAATTTCTGTCCCGAGATGGGGTGGGCTGGGCTGAGCTTTCAGGATTTCCCCTGTCCCTGGCTTCTTTTGTTGGCTTCTCCTCTAAACCTCCAGGGAGAAAGCACGGGTTCTTTCAGCCAGGGTCATACCCAACCCTTGAAGACTGTGTTTCAGAGCTACCTTGCAGAAGAGAGAAAAAAAAAGCACAAAATCTCCCCATCAGCCCCAGCCCCAAGGCTGGGATTTGCTGGCTGGGCCAGCTCAGCGCAGCCCGTGATGGGGAATGAGCGGCAAATGTCTCCAGCTGCTGCAGCTGGGGAAGCGGAGAGGAGGCAGGTCCAGGTGGGACCGCGGTCTCAGCCCGGGGCTGTCACAGTCTTGCTCTGGGGTGCCCGAGGCGGCTGGGGATGGTTCTGGGTTTTCCTCTGCCCATGGTCATCCTCAGCCACGCAGGGCACACCACCAAACCCCTCTGCTGGAGGGAGCTCCGTCGTGTCTAGTCAAAGATGGGCTTAATCAGATTGCTTTGCTCTCCTAGCAAAGAGGAAAGACCACAAGGAAAACCAGAGACCTCCAAAGGGTTCAGTGCAACTTTTCAGCAGAGCAGGTCAGGTACCTGCGGGTTCCTACTGTCCTGTTATGTCTGTGCCACAGGTGCAACCCGAGCCTCAGCCAAAGGCAGGGTCCAGCCATGGCCACTGCTGTGGGAGATGCGCTGCCCTCAAAGGCGAATTACCCAGCAAAGATGATATTTGGTAGGAGAAATTACTGTGTGCCGTGGACCTGCTCACCTCAGCAGCAGATCTAGACTGTGACCCCAGGGTTCCAAAGGGGTTGTCGAGTTTATCCACCACAGCTTTTTAGTGCTCTTGAGGCTGGCTGTCCATCACGGGCTCAACGGGCATCTCGGGGCTGCAGGAGAGCTTGAATCTGGGCTCTTTGCTGGGGGCAGGGAGGCAGGGCTACATTAACCACTGGGTTTTGAAAAAGACGCAGCTAAGATGGCAAAGTTCAGTGGTTGCAGACAAAAAGGGCAAGAGCATTTGTGGATGACAAAAGATCACACAGGGATGTTGGCTCAGAAAAGGGGAAGAGGTAGAAGAGACTCAGTGGAAATACGTGGAAGCACGTGAAAACCAACAGTTCCTCCTTCTACCATATCCCGTAAGTACAGAGCAGAAATTAGAGGGCAGCGTATCTGGAACAGATTAAAAGAAGCTGATTTTATGTATTACACTTACTGTCAGGTTTTGAAATATGCTATCATGTTTCAGAAAGCCAGAGGTAAGGATAGATGCAGCACGAAGCCCAGATGACAACACTTAATGTAGCATCGTGTTTTCCAGCACCGCTCTAAGGGTTGTATAAAACCAAAGGGTTTTACAGTGGGAATAAATCCAGCTTTGTGACTCTCTTGTCTTTTGAGAGAGGGAAACACTGTCACCTCCAGTCCCTGATGGAAACCAGGGACAGCCAGGGATGAGCGTGGTCCCCCTGGCATCCCCACAGCCCAGCCCCACACTGGACTATCCATCCCGACCACCTCCTGTCCCCAGGGCGAGAAGGTGGCTGGACACCCTGGCATGCACTGGGATAGGAAGGACACCTCCCTGCAACACGGGGGCTGTGATTAAATTCCAGCCTCTCAACTGAGGCCAGGGCAGTAAATCTCTGACTAGCCAAGCATCTCAAGCCAAATGTGACTCTGGTCCCTCTTCCACCCCCGCTCCAGCACTCGCCTTCACTCTGTCCTCACCCCGTCCCTCACTCCTAGCTGGCTGAGCACAGAGGACAGGGGGATGTGCATGTTCCTGGGCCTCTCCAAGGAACACACCATTTCCTCCATAAAGAGAATTTTTTCCCATCAGCTGACACAGTCAGGATCACATGGGGCAGCCTGAGCTCAGGAATAGATGGTTATTTAAGAATGCCTGAACAGCTACACATGCCTTAGTAATATTTGCTGATGCACAGGCACCGTGCTCACACAAGCTATTGCTCTGTCCCAGCACTCTGCTCATCGTCGTGGCCCATCCCTCCGCGTTTCCATGCTGGCGGAAGAGCTGCCATGTGCAGGAGCAGCCCCGGCAGAGCCTGCGGCACTCGGCTCTTTGCCCTTCACTCACGGGGAGATGCGGCCGAGGAGCTCCCCATGGGGTCCCCTGGCTGTGGGGCAGCAGCATGATGCTCTGGACCTCGCCGGGGAGCCCCTGGGGCTCACACAGTCTAAACCCAGCCGCGTGCCCCGCTGCGGGAACGGCAACGGGAAATATTTGTGATTGAACGTTTTGGGCCACAGGGGCTTTCAGGACAGATCCCTTCTGTGGTTGTCTCGGTGAGTGTGAGCGACCAGCAGCGGGGAAGATCTGTTTGAGATAAGTCCTGCAAAGAAAACGCTGGGCGTTGTTTGAGGCCGGGGCAGAGCTGTCACACAGAGGACACCAGCTGGCTCTGGGTTTCCAGTGGGACCTGCTGGACAATCCTGTCACACAGCCCTTGGAGAGGGGACACCGTGCAGTCCCCACCCCAAGGTGATCTGGGAGTCCACGCCCGACGGCAGGAGGGACAGAGCTCATCCCACGGCCTTGGCATCACCGGCGGGAAAGGCACTGCTGGCAAACATTTGCTCCTGCTTTGCCGAGAGTGGTGTGTTCCTGCAAAAACACTGCCCAGAAATTCAAAACTTTCTAATTCTCCCTCTTGTCTGCACTCGCAGCACAACCGCTTTGCCCTGGAGGTGGTTGTTCATCATGTGCCCGTCACCAGCCCTAGCAAGCGGCTGGATTTCCCATCTCTGCACTTCTGAAAAGCTCCTGGGCTGGAGGCACACGGACCCTGGAAAGGAAGAGGACCCTGTGCAGCCATCTCCCAGTCTCATTTAACCTCTGCGAGTTCTTCTGGTTAGCAGGGTACAGATTAAACATTAAGCCCTTAAAAACACCCTTTGCCGGAAAAAAAACAGTGTAAGGGCAGGGCAGGAACTGGCTAGTACGGATGGTCATGAGAGCATACCCTTGTCGTGTGTACAAGGAAACACAGATCCAGCCCCTGCAAGTAGGTTCTGGCTGCACGAGAAAAGGATCACGGCAGAGGTCATGAGACACAAGTCAGGCCAAAGGCTTCTGCTTGGAGCTTGTTTATGCTGGTTTATGGGCCAAGAGCCCGCCCTTCCCTTTTCTTTTGGGAGCCCCGGACCCTCTTCTTTGCAAACAGCTCTGTAGGGCAGCCCAGGCGTCGGGGCAGGCACCAGCCGGAGGTTGGTTTGACCCAGGGAACGGGCTTGAGCAAACGTCTGCTCCCACCAACCAAAGGTCACATCTCCCCTCTCAAATACAGGCTCGAAATTCTCTCCACGGTGCCAGTCCACGCTAGAGGCAGCTCCAAAACTGCCAGAGGGCTGAGCACAAGGTCCGCAGCCATCCTGGAAAGAGAGGTGCTTTGACTCATCCGTGGAAACCTCTGCACTTGCCCCTGCCTCCAGCTCCAAGGACGTGTCGAACACATGTTAAACCAATTTCCTCTGCCAGTCAGTTATTCCCCCTCGTGGTTTCCACTTCTGCAATTTCAGAAATCTGTCCGTGATTATGTTATTGCTCGTTAGGGAAGGAAGCTGTCCCCAGAAGACCCACACCCTCAGAAATGCTGGGGGTTATGGTGTAGTAGAGGCCTGCGGTCCTCGAAGTTCACCAGTGGGGAATAAACCCACGTGCACAACCCACGGCGTGGCTGCAAGCAGGGCTGTAACTTTGAGAAATACTTTGCCTTTGTTTGCCCCAAGAGTGCAAGATCACACCGCTTTGTAGGAGCAGTGGCTGACGTTCTCATAATGTGAGAGAAAGCATAATGAACGTATGCATATAGGTTATGACAATTGGTGACAACTAGGCAGCTCCTTAGAGGAAGAGAATATCAACAAGTACTTCTGTGAACTATGGAACTGCTGAAATCAGTTTTAGTCTTTGCCTCAAGGGTGGGTAAGTGGCGGGGCTTCTGTTCCCCAGCCAGGGTTACACCCGGCCCTTGCCCCGGGACTGTCCTCCCAGTTCCATGAAACAGGCAGCCAAACGTGGAGGAACTCAACATCTCCGAGACCTTGCTGCCTTTTCCCCCTCATTAAATTTGTGTGAGTGTGGCCACAAGGAAGGTCCTGCAGCACTTTGGCTGTGGAGGCAGCGGAGAAGCCCCGACTCCCGTGTTCCACCATCCGGAAGGGTTATCTCCATATATTGTCCTCCAAATGAGGGAGAGCGGGTGGCTGCAGCGTGATGCGTCACTTGTGGAGACACGTCTGGCGTGTGGCAAAGAATCTGTGGGTGCTGAGGTGACAGAAAAGACCGATGCAGATGCACCTCTCCTGCCAGCTCACCCACCAGCTGGCTGCAGGGCGCTGCGGCTCAGTGAGACCCCTGCGGTCACCACCCTTGTGCTGCTTGAGGGGGCAGAAGTTCCCTTCTTGCTGCTATGGGCCATCTCCATTAAGCGCATACGATTCAGCATGGAAGAGGCCATGGGACAAACACCACCCTGGATGACACCTCTACCCAGCTCAGTGAACAGTGACAACTCCTGAAGTTTCAGTTCTAAACTTCCCTCGTACAAAAGCAGACAAGTTGTTGCTCTGCAGGATTCACAGCAAGCAACCAATCTTGTTCTAGTTGTGGTCTTTGTTGGGCTCGAATTCAGAGCATCAACAAGAGGAGTTGACCAAAGCACGGCATATGCAGATCCTGTAGAAGGTAAGTGATGTAGAAGCCCGTGCACAACAGTTCTTGAAAGGGACTGGCTGCTGGAAGCAACCTCTGCCGCACAGCAGAGAGCTTCACAGCACGAGAAGGCAAAAATGGGTCCTCACATGAATCCAGAGGGCTTCAAGGAAGCAGGATTCCACAGCGTGAGGAGGAACATTTGAGGAAGAGAACCAGACTGTGCCCCGGCCACCACGAGCGGGAGAGCGCTGGTTGCAGCCAGCTGCCGAGCTGGTGGAACCATTGCTGGCGCTGCTCTGTCTGCAACACTCACGGGTCAAAAACGCGGACTCGCAGTCATTTATGGCACGGAGGATCCGGCATCGCGCAGGCTGGAAGGACGAGGCATTGATCATTGGCTTGTTGGACTCTTCCCTGTGGGATTCCAAAGCTGCTTCCTTCACCTTGCAGCTGCTAGAGGTGCGGAGGACAAGGCGGGTCAGAAACCCTGCCAGTCAGTGGCAGATGGAGGGCACAGCCCTTCACTTTGGAGGACAACTTAACCACAAAAAGGAAGGTGGTGACTCACCAAGCAAGCGACGAACTGAAGCTGTGTCAGCAACGGGGAGGTGAGCGCCCAGGGTCACCGTAGAGTCCTAGTGCCTCATCCACACTTGTGTAAGAGAAGCCAGCAGCAGGTTAGCAAAACAGGAGCTGAACACACTCAGATATCACCCAGCTGAAGTCTGGATCCAGTTCCACTGAGCAGTCGGCTGTGGGATTTGAAAGCAAAGGCAGAAGCAGCCTGTGACACCAGAGCATGGCCAAGGAGTTGAGCCACAGCCCTCCCAGCTGCTCACGCACAGGCTCTGAAATCCAAAGCAGTGCTCGGGAAGAGCGACAGCAAGGCAGGGCTGGAAACACCATCAGGGTGCTTCAAAAGGCAAACCTTCAAAACCCTGGAAAACCTTTAAGCTTGCTGCCAGAAGCAGTCTTGTGCCATCAGCTGGTTACAAAACATCTCCCAAGGAAGCAGGTATCTGTGTCACATTCATAGAAAATGCTGTGCATAGAAAATCCAGAAAAAAAGGCACAGCTAGCAAGCATCACGCTCCTCTCATGCTGCAGCACCACGGCAAGACAGAGCGCCTGCCTCTTCCAGGAGCTAAGGCTCCTCCAGCTTCGTTACGAACTATCAGCCCTGTGTGACACCACCCGTAACTTTCCCACCATCGAGCCCTCCGGGCACAACAAAGAGCTCCCACTACTTGACGCAATCAAGCACACCATTTTCCTTTCAGGTCCTCGATCACATAATTGAAAATAGCTGTAAGGTCCAAAACCAGCGGCCCGTATTGCTCAGCTTCTCAAGACCTCTCAGTTACATTTTCCTGCTACTGAGCACCTTTTATATTAAGGTCTTTAAGGGAGCTGTAAAATTGTGATTCACGGTACTTAATGCTAAACTCACTTTTGGAAACCAAGTGGAGAGTCTATTCATGCCCATTTTCCCTACTCACATCTCTTTTAAAAAAATAAGTACTCAGCCTAATGTTTACTAAATTCTGGGACTTCTGGCCTTTAAGCACGGCTCTATTTGTATTGGAAGGAGAAAGAAGCTGAGGAGCAGGCGAACAGGAACCTCTAGTGGCCACAGGATCTCTTTGCACCAAACGCTCATCATGGCAGAGCAGAGCTGGCACGAAAATAATCCCAGAACTCCTTCTGTGAGGTCAGCGATTCCTCTTTTCCACATCGTATCACCTTAGACCACAGCTTTGCTCTTGGGAACACCCGGGTACAGCAGCACAGGGGGCTCCTGTGTTGTGTATGAGGTGCATGTGTTTTTTTTAATTTTATTTTTTAATATTCCCTTTGGCCTGCCAGCAGTTTCACTCAAACCCCAAGAATGCAGTGGAATTTCACTTTATTTTTTTTACTTCATTGGTCATTGCCTGTGGGGAGTTTCCAAAGGCATTTTGCTCAAAGGATCTCAATATCCTCCAACTACACC
The DNA here is from genome assembly GCA_013399365.1 of Pampusana beccarii. Lineage (NCBI taxonomy): Eukaryota > Metazoa > Chordata > Aves > Columbiformes > Columbidae > Pampusana > Pampusana beccarii. The sequence goes on along the minus strand of VWYH01000678.1, from coordinate 1,972,735 downwards.
AGTAAGTTCCTGTAGTTCTTCCAAGTCTTACATTTAAGTTTCGGGCATTGGCAAAGACCAGGCTTAAGCAACAGGAACGTTTGTTTAAACTAGTGCTGCTAACTCAAAACGCTCCTTCCAACCGTGGCAAAAGACATCTGTGCTGTTATCAGAGATGTGGGCAGGGAAGAGACCCAGGTTAAAACCAAGCCATTAAGATGAACAAAAATCCCGGTTTCAACAAGCAGTGGCGCGGACTGAGCTGCCGCCCGCTGCCAGCGGCGGGGTTTGTGCCGGCAAACGGCAGCGCCGACTCACAGCAGCCACGGTGATGACGGCCTTTCCACGCAGAGGATGCAACGGCACCATCAGCCCAATGTACAACTTGAAAGTGTCGGTGGCCACAAGACACCAAGATAGTCATGGGCTGGGCTGGGGCAAAACACACTCTCTGTCCCCACAAAGGGAAGAGGGCTTATTTCAGAATTCGCCGATCTAAAGGTTTTTTTACAGTCAGTTTGGGACCTGATCTCGTTGGAAGCCTTGTGAGATCTCCTAAAATCGTCAGAACTGCACGATTGCTTCACTGTAGTGAAGACTTTGTGTGAGGGAACATACGCTCCAAGGTTGATTTCTCAGTTTCTGCACACCATTTGCTACGAGGGCTACAGGAAATAAAGAACTGAAGGACAAAGCAGTCTCCACAGTCAAAACCACTTTTTAATATAATCCAAGATTCTGCACAGTGACAAAAACACCATCAATACAGGGCAGCAATTCCGATGGTAGGGTAGGAAACCAATTCAGCAGCACATCACCAGTCATCCGAAGGAAAACATCACCCCAAATAATACACACACTCATCTCAACTATGAATAGTCTGAAATTCATGACACGGAGCCTGCAGAAAGGCATCCCAGCATTAACTGCCAGGTGTCCAAACCTCCAACCTGCCCCAGAACCGGGTGTGGGTCACAGGAGCTGAGCTCTCCCAGCACCGCGGCTGCAGGTCAGCTCGTGGTCCCCGCCGGTCGTGGCATTGCTGTGGTCAGCGGGCACAGGAGCTCACTGCCCATCAAAACAGAGGACGGATTTCCAAGGACAAAGCACATTATTTCAACACACACACACACACACGAATAGCAGTTGACCAGCCTGCAAGCGTCACCCCTCCATGGGTAAACACAGATCTGTATTGGCATGAAGTTTAAGTCTTTAAAGAGCAGTACTGCCTGTCCCTCCAATTTGTCTTCAGTTATCCCAACAGACAGGAAATGGGGCTTTTTCCCCCTTTATTAATTTGCCTCTATTAATAAGAGGCTGATTAACGTGCTTCATCAGCAAAGGGAGTGTGTTGAAGTGCATGATCTGTAGGAATGACAGCTTTTGGGTCCAGCGATGAAGTCTGGCCAGCCTGGCTACCAGCTGGAAAAAGGTCTGTGGCCTGGAAACAGCTTAGATGCCATTTACAATAAATTCACATTTCTGATGTCAGGAGTTTCTACCCTTTTCTGCTTCCAAGAGCCTATCACACAGCGAAACAGCTTCACAGGAAAGCAAATACGCTCTTGAAGAACCATGGTAGCTGATGCCCAGACTCCAGCTCCACACCCAACAGCTGACCAAGGGCACTGGCACCGGCTGCCATTGCTGCCAGTGGGACAGCAATCAAGGACCACAAACTACATCAACAGTTGTTCAGTTACAACGTGACCAAAACACTTCACAGCTGCAGTACTTCAGATAATTTTAACTTTCTGATAAGGTGCCTATTGTAGTAGTTGTCTTAAAAACCAGTCCAGAATTTTGCATGTAACACAAACAGTTGGCTTAATTACCAGAACTTTGATATACACTTGGTCAGCAACAACCATCCACTACACAGATTAAAAAAAAGCCTCTTCACTACTGCCAAGAAAACCAAGTGAAGGTGTCACAGCCATAACAAGAATTACATTTAAGGATTTGCACATGAAAAGGAACATTCATTTTTACTGAACAAAAGGATTGTGTAAACCTGACACAGCGTTGTCCAATTCCTCTTGCTAGATTATCGCATCCTCTTGCTTATTCACGCTTTTTGCATTTAAAACACACACACTAGTCCCTGCAGGATGTCTGCAGCAGGGTACTGCTGTGCCTAACTAAACCTCTCCCTGCAACATGTGCCTGGAGATCCAGATGAATATGAACAGTCAGCAGGAGGAAGATCACCCGTTAACCCTTTACCCCCTGCTGTCATTTGCAAACCCATCCAGGTCATGGCTCAAATTGCTCTGGGCGCAGTGTGAGCTCCACACACCCTCACGCCAGTTGTGAGTGCACAGACAGAGCAGCTGGGGACACCGCCAGCCACCCAGCATCACCTCTTACATTAAGAATGAAGATTCAGCTTCAGTCCCATGCGACAGTCACCTTCAGTCCCACGGGCTGGGTGCCCAGATAAGCTACCAAACCCAGGTCTTTTGTGGACCTTGGCTGCCGGGAGGGCCAGAATCTGCACTCATCTGGCACCAGAAAAGCTGAGCTGAGGCCTGTGATTGGCACTCGAGACTCAGATGCCTAAACCTCACCGATTTTCAGTCCTGCTCCTCAGATTCTCAAACCAGTATCCTATGATGAATTTCTGAGCAACTGTGAATTACTTCTGATTGCAAACACGCAAATCCTTGTGCACCAAGAGCAGAGCAGGGAAAGGAACAGCGTTTCTTGGATATGGCTTAAGACACGGTAGAGTACTCAGGTTTCACTGACATAGTTGTGTCTGGCAGGGATGGGGAGTGAGAAAATCACTTCACTGCCAGCTGCAGGAAAGATTTTGCAGATAAAACCTATTCATTCTGAGTGTAATACTAAAGTCTCGCGAATCCTGCCAACACACAGCTCGAGGGAATTTCTGATGTTAACAAGCTGAAAATTAATGCTATTGTGTTTTGATTTATTTTTTTCAAGGGCACCACAGACAAGCTCGAGAGGAGATATGGACAAAACCGAAATCCCACTTACATTTGAGAGAACCTACTAAATGGGATACACTTTTTTAGTGATTTCTTTTGTCTGAGGAAGCCTGTGGGATACTGGCAAGTGCAAAGTGATGCAGCTAGCTTTAAAAAAAAAAAAAAAAAGAGGCAGCATCAGACAGTATTTGTAAAAAGCCAGATATGACTGTTCAAATTCCTCCCCATCAAAACACATAAGTATAATTGAATTATATCTTCCCTTCCAGTCCAATCAAGCTTATGGTAAACCTATGAAAAGGCAGCTGGACAGAACTCACCAAGTGGGAAGTGAGAAAGAAAGAGAGAAAGGCCCAGTGCTGACTCTCAAACAGGTTGAAATAATATAATTGCAAATATAAATGGTGCAAAACTCACATATGAAGTCTAATATTTCAAAGAGTTATTTTGGACAAAAATTCAAAATGGCACCTTCAGAAACAAATCACGTTTTCACCAAGTTTGTTCATGTATTTTGCAAGAGGCAACACTTTACCAAGACACGTGGTATTTTCATTGCTGACGAGCAAAACGAGCCAACATCACCAACAAGACTCACACCTGTGACCTCTGAATATTAACATGACCCTGTCCAGCCTGAGATTTTATCACTTTAAATTTTTAATTTTTCTTTTTAATGAACTTCAAGTCTAAGTAGTAATAACATTTCCCCCAATCTAAAGCAACTTTTTAGATTGAACTGGTGAAAAAACCCAGCAATTCCCCTTTCCCCCCATTCTACCTGTTGTGGGAAATCTTACCAGCTCTGAAGCTTTGAGAGCATCCTGTCGTATGCTCTGGACTATCCACTGATGTTTCTGGACTTGTGCTTCATGTGGGACAAGTTCTACAGCAGATACTGCAAATTTCAGATAAAGACACTGGGCATTTGCCTCCAGACATCACTTGCCACAATGCATGTTTGCAGAGAACTGTTCGAATGCTCGGGAATGCGCAGAAGCCTCTCTGCATTATCCAAACCCTCCCAGAACACTGCTGGCAAAAAAAGCATTACCTTTTTCAGGATCTTATCACTGGGAAGACTCATGATCTGGAGAAACAGTGTCACCTAGAGTTCTCCTGGGAAACTCGTTCCACTCCCAGAATAATATTACATAGAATATTTCCCTGCCACTTCCTTTCATTTACTTGTGGCAAGAGCATTAAGCTTCTGTATCGCAAAGTCTAATTCCCCAAAGACATAGTGATATCAGCACAGTTATTCTCAGATTTAAAGCTCCATTTCAGCTTCCAGGAAAGAAAAAGAACGGGAAGCTTCTGAGCACTGCATATACACTCTGGCCTTCAGCTGCCTGAAACATGAGTCAGTTTGAAGTCGTTATACTGATATGGAGTAGGAATGTAAACAAAATCAAGCCTTTGAGATATTGTTGTCCAGCCCGGGTGCCTTCCTCAGAGGCAGACTCTTCAAACAGATGCATCTGGAATGTGTCAAGGGTTCAGGTACAAGGAGAGGGATAACTAGGGGCATTCATAACTTGTGAAATGGTACTGATAGTAACTCACGATTTGTCTGCACGATGTCGGCTTACAGCAGGGCAATGATTTTATGAACTACTGCTCTACATCAAATCTGAGGTCATCAGTGTTCCCTGTGAGCAGACATTCGGTGTTACTGGCTCAAGTCAGATCCCAGTGCCAGTGGCACACAGCTCTCCAGCACAACTCAGCCAGCTCTGTGCCTCTGAGGAATCGCATCAAACTGCAAACCTATCCTGCAATACAGACTTGTGTGCATTTAGGAAGGTTTGAAATAATTACACTATTGTTTTTACCTAGTAACAGGACCTGAATCCAGATCTCAAGAGGTAAAAAGCTAAGGAGTTAATCAGATACATTACTTCATCTCGACCTCTCTTAAATAAAAGTAAACAACTAGGCTCTGCATTCAAGTAACACTAATAAAAAACACAGAGCCCAGCAGAAGTTGTGTTCCAACTTGGCTCCTGCATTAGAATTTCCCTTGGGAATCCTAAGAAAATTGAAAAACTAGTTGATTAATGATAGTCATGTCAACCATTCATGGTGTCCCTGAAGCCCCACACCTCCAAGACAGAGATTTGGAAGCTTTCAGAGCACAATGGCTGATTATTGAAAGTATTGCAGTGGCTGGTTCTTCCGTGGTTCAGATCTGCATCGAGGTAAAGTGCCTGGCCATCACCACCTCCTGCCAAGAGACAAAGACAAGTGTAAGGGTGTCTCTGCATTTCTTAGCATGGAAACTGCTATATATCTACTTTTTTTTCCAATTTTAAGAAAACGACTTAAGTGTTTTTCTCATGGGAACAACTGGAAGCCCTAAATGATGTTAGCTTGCTGGCATCAGGTGTAACAGAGTATGACCAAATGCATAGCTTTTAAAAGACACAATCAGAACAGAATGATTTTTCTTTATTATTTAAAAAAACAGTAATGCAAGTCAGCAAGAACAAGAAGCCTGACTCCAGTGCTTGCATTTAAGATTTGTTTTTCAGTGCTGGAGGATCCTTGAAGCTACCCAATACATATTTTCCTTGTAGTAAAAAAACCCACAAACCCAAAGAATTCTATTCACAGTCAAAAATCAAAGCTTAGAGAAGAACAAGATCAATAAGTAACAGCACTGGCTTGGTCTTCTAAATCATAAAAAGCACATCAGAATTAAAAGCCCGTGGATCTATGCCAAGATGCACAGAGCTTACAGTCAGAGAACGCAGTGAAGTGAAATAAGTTTAGACAGAAACGTGTTAGGAACACAAAAAGGACAATTTTCCTGTGGCTTATAGTTTATAGCTTATATAATTTTCCTGTTGCTTATAGAGCAACTATTTAAGACTAGCTACCAAAAACATCTGAAAAAATCAAAAGGGTGGCAATTCGGTCTACAGCTGGAATTGTGTACAACATCCACTTCTATATATCTAATACCCAAGCTTGTATTTCTCTTATCACTACCCACAGTGTAATATATGGTACATATAAGTGACTCTCTTCATTAAGGCAGATAGGAAGAGCTGGTGAAATATATGCTCAACAGTAAAGATCTCTGAAATATCTGTGATACATCATTAACAGCGATTTCTAATTCAATTACGCACTGAAGCTCTCACCAGCCCAGCTGATACTGGAGCAGCCCAGCTTACCGCTGATTAAGCAGAGGCTGCTAAGTGGGAAACCAGCCAGCACTTGATGTTACAAGGGAAATGACCACGGCCAATTGCTCTCCCAACAAGTGTCAAGTAAAGCTTTTTGGGAAGAGGATGCCTACAATTTGATACCTGTTCCTTGTAAATCCCACTTAGGCGAGAACTTTACTAAGCAGGCTTTTGCCAACGTCAGCAGCATCAGGGATCAAATAAAGTTCCAGGAGAATTAGCATAGTTTATAGTTTACCCCGTGTTTCAAACACTTCAGTGCAACGTATGCTCCTCTTCAAGAACTATTTCTCATAATGAACTAGGCAGTATGAAGGTATGGCTATGCTTAAAGATATGAGTTACTATCTTACTCTAAAATCCTTGATATGCAAGTTTTCCCACAGAAAAATTCTGTTGGGTAATAATATCAGGTTTTGGCCACTTTTACTTCTAACTCTAGTGATACTGAAATACATACACGGTAAACATAGGTGACTCTTATCTAAGGTGGATAGGAAGAGCTGGTAGGATATATGCTCAAATACTCACACCCACTTACCTATAATGATGCATTCGCTGCTGCCAGCCATGAACATGGAGGCTGTTTTGGAAGGCAAGTTGAAGTGCCGAGCCGATAAGAATGGAGAAAGGCGACATGAGGCGTCTGACGTGACACTGCTGGAAGAGAGGCTGCTGGAAGCTCGTGAGGCGTGATTTTCTGGCTCCGAACCAGTTGTGGCCAGTTCTGGGTGTTTGATGATCACCCACTCGTAGCGTTCCACTTCTGGCTGCAGCTGCACAGGGGCACAGAAAAGCAAAACTTCAGTTAGGGCACAGGCACTTGGCAGAGAGCTCTGCACAGCAAAGAACACTCAGACCTCACAGACTCCACCTGCGTGATCAGTAGTAAAGATTGGATCAAACTGTCTTTTAGGGCAGATGTCATTTTCTTTCTACATCAAGAAATGATGTAGTGTTCTCTGAGTTACCTTATTACATCTTCTAAGAAAATATTCTGTGCAGGGGGAGAAAAAGGCTTACCACAAAACTGAGAAGTAAAATTTTCTCCTCCACATTAAGAGTTCAGTAGACTTTATAAACTAGGAGAGCATATAATCCAGCCTCTTCAAGTGGAAGCAAAGAGTTACTCAGGCCAGCAAAGTGCTTCTGCATTACTGTTGAGTAGTGACAATAAAATTTTTACTTACCCTAAATACAAAGCACTCCCCAGTTCCGAAGAAACTCAGCTTGCTCCCTCCTCGCCTGCGCTCGCTCCAGTCCGTTGACAGATAAGCACCACAGACCTAGTACAAACAGCACAGTCACGTTTTCCATTGAAGGAGAAAGTGTTAAACCAATTGATAGCAACATTTCAGCGGCCAGAACAGAAGGTTCTGGATTACGGCAGCACAAATACTTATATCTAAAGATAGATTTAAACTGCTTTAATCAATTGGTGGGTACCCTTAAATCCCAATTTCACATCTCTGAGGCCTTAAAGGAGAAATGTTCCAAGATAACCCCACGTACTAAACCACAAATCACTCCAAACTTGTACAATCCAACTTTCGCTTCCCCATTTTGGCATCCAAAGCAACAGCTTTGTCATGAGTTACAGTATGAACAGTTCTGCCTGAACGTTTTCTGGTCATAAACAGTAGCCTTGGAGTCTTTCTCCGTTTCAAACTGTAGGTTAAAATTAGCGTGGAGTTCACCATATCACCAATAAAAGAAAACACAGCCTTAGAGGGTTCTTCTGTTTGCACTAGAAGAATTTCTCATTACCAGCAACAAACATCCCTGCCAAGTGCACACAGACCAAACAATGGAGCTCTAATGAAGCAGACCTCCTATGACAAAATTACTGAAGAGCAGCTTTATTATAGAAATTATGCACATAAACAAAAAGATGACCCAGAACTCTGTCTAATCTGATATGCCGAAAGTGCATGTGAGCCATAAAACAAGAAAGCAAATTTTCTTCTTTCTAAAATGTAACAGTAGACATATGAATGAAGGATGAACATAATCCTTTGCAAAAAACCAAAACCAACAAAAAACCAAAAGCAAAATCCACAGCCACCAAACAAGAAACCCCACACTTTTCTCCTACTTCTTTGTTTGGATTTTTTTTTTTTTTTTTTAGGGTAAGAAATGAACCATACTGTAAAAAACAGCATCACTTAGAAAGCCAGACTTCGTGGCACGCTCCAAGACAAGAAGCAAAACAATATGTATCTTTTCCTCTTCTCTTCAGATACCATGAGTACTCTATAAACCATCGGCATGTCGATGCAGGGCTGGGGTGGGCAGAAACCACACCCAGAACTATGCAACAGCCAGAGAGTGGGCATTAGGTAGATGCAAATACAAGTAGAAAGGGGCTTGTTTCACGGGCAGTCATCCCGCAGGAACATAAGCTGAAGTATAAGCACACAGGCTGCAATTACAGCTTAACACTGCACACAGAATATTTACAAGTCATGCACAGTGGTGCAGACAACCAACGCTCCTTACAGGAAGCACCTCTGCGTCCTCCTTTGGAGGTTCCGGGAAGCTTTCTTGTTACATGCATTATTTTTCTTAAACAAGCATGAGATGAAGCTAACGCTTCTGTTTTCAGACAATGTCGTCCAATATTGTCAGGCACAGTAGAGCAGAGAACCAACATTCATTAGATAAGGCATCTGTGTGCTCTTCTCCTGAGGTTCTCAGAACCCTTTTTTTTTTCCCAAACAAGAATAAGATGAGGCTAAAGCTTTTATTATTTCCACATTATGTAGTCTAATTGTATTCATACCATTCTCTCCTCATATCCTGGAGAAAATTAAAATATCTTCTATGAATCATGAGTTTCTTAACACAGTTGCCCAGCCTCTCCCTTTGATTCTGCAATTAAGAGAGTATGACCAAGGGCTCAAGGAGTTACTCTAGTCCATCACTGCACATTACTTACAAGACAAATAAGCTGAACAAGACCAAGTTTACAAGCTCTATCCAAAAATGCATAGCCCCATAACCAACAAATGGAACAGTTTAAAGCATGCATTGTTAAAAACAAAAACGCAAGCCCCAAACAATTTTAGGTCCCTCACTTCTCCATCATAAACAGTTGTATGTTATAATACAGCATCACATCACTGCTTAATACTTAATGTCATCAGTGCCTTTCACCTCACTCACCTCTTTTGCTGTGGTCTTGATGAGGAGAAGAGTTGGTTCGTGTCCCTCGCTGTGAGAATAGAACCTGAAGTACAGAGCACACAAAAATGAGCCCTCAACTACCACCAACTGCAGGTCTTTTCCTCCTTAACGTCAGGCACCACCTCCTCCAGCTGATGGCTCAGCAAAAAAGACATCTGAAGGCTAAGCATATTCTATAAATGCTTACCAGAGTCCATTGTAAATAACAGAGTTGAGTGCAAACAAATACTATCCAGCAGTTCTTCTCTACTCAATTATGTGTACAGTTGTTTAGGCCTCTGCAGAATAGCTAGAAGACTAGCTATTACAACAGTGGCATTTTAGAGCGTTTTTAATTGAGACAACCTGAAGGAATTTGTGTCCTGAGGACTGATGGCTGTGCCTGAAGAGCTTTCAGTTTTCATAGAAAATAATTATGATGCATTTTCACTGCTTGCTTCTGCTTTTCTTCATAGGCACATGGTGCTGGGACAGCAGACCACTCCCCACCTCAGCAGCTCAACTGCAGACCTTAAAGTCATTATTAGGAGCTGTAGGATTTTAGTCTCGTGTCAAGTTTAAGGAGAACTCATGTCTTGTTTATTCCACTTTTAAAATCATAACGATCAGATTAGTAGGTAGAGGAATCTCCAGTCTCCAATTCCCTTATTCTTTGGATCAGCCTGAATGTGGTTATCTATCAAAAGCGCCTGCAGAGCAGCCCCTGAGGTAAACCATTCACACCCAGTGGGGAAACACCCAGTCTCAGACCAGCATATTCTGTGAACTGACGCAGGCTGGACTTTTCCAGTTGGTCTTGAACAGTTTAAAATGGCTTGCCATGTTCTAACATATGAAGTATCCTCGTCAAATGCTGTTGGAATTTCTCACATTTACATCCTATCACTAATAATATTTTTCAGGTCAAGTTCTGACTAGGCATGGCCTTTCTGTCAATCCAGAGAACAGTTCACCAGTTGCTCTTTTTTGCCCTACAGTAAAGCGGGAAGGTTTTCCTTACCTGCTCAGACTACAGCCGTGTTCCAAGGTGGTGAAAAGCAAGAGGGGCTGGCAAAGTGCAAATCGCTCTGGGATCCATGACCAGATATCTCGCATCTCTTTCACACTGACAATTTCAGACTTGAAGTTCTCAGCATGAACTGCTAAGTGCACATTCTGCCTGGGAAATACAATACAGAACATTGAGAACAAATAATTTAACAACAAAACAAGTATTCAGTTACTGGTTAGTAACATGCAAAGACAGAAGAACAATAAAAGACCCTCATAAATATGCCGTTGTCCAAAGCTCCAGCCCATGGGGTTAGAAGGCCATGACTTAGTGAAGATAATAAACTACTGCAGCTGAACATGATCCTTGAGAGGTAGTGACCTGGCCTCGCTGAAATACCCAACAATTCCTCTGTATGGCAGCTGTAGCCTGTACCTTTATTTATAGAGGACATAATGGTGAGCCAGCTAGGATGACCATGACCTTCAACAGATCAAATTATATTTGCTGTTTGAGACAGTCTCACTGGTGCTAGTATTTCATAGAATCATAGAATCATTTTGGTTGGAAGAGACTCTCAAGATCATCGATTCCAACCTTTTATGTGTAGAGAAGAGAATACCTAAAGAAGCAGCCAGGATCTGAAAGGAACAGGTGGTACTCTACCTTGCTCTGAGGTCCTGCCTATAGCATGGAATTAGAGAATTCCTAAAACCCTCCAAAATTTCCGAGGAATCAGTACTACCAGGCTAAGCAATTTTAATCCAAGGAAAATATTTGAAGCTTGTGGAAAGTTCCAGCCCTTTTAAACATGTAATTACCAATGGCTTCCACTTCATTAAAAACCAAAGAAGTTCCTAGGCTCATGGTTACAGAGAGAGCCTGAAAACATGAAGGAACACTAGATACTCACATTGGAAAGCAAACCCTCATACCCCTCAGAGGGATCTGATAAAATTATGACAACTGATTCACGGCTTTTAAACATATTATTATTAATAATAGTAACGAACCTTCATTTCTGAGATTAAATAAGCACACAAACTTGAAGCCTGGAGATTAAACAAGAATTATTGCATCTGTGGCTGATGTTAGAGACTTAAAATGCAAGGGTGACAGCCAAGTACATGGTGGAAGTGACATATGAACTTACACAAGATACTAAATTACTGGGTAGCCATTAGTTAAATGAAGTTTTAAGCGGTTTGCTTTGCATGCAAGGGTTCACTTGCAAGTATTCGCACCCCCCCCCCTTTTTTTTTTTTTTTTTACAATTACACATTTATTTCCTCCCAGTTTCATGGAACACAAAGAACCTTGATGGTGCATATCTGCATGTACCTGAGCTTAGCTCGCTCCCTAAAACACAGAAACTATACTTTAAAAAAATATTTTTCTTGCTTGTAGCATCAAGAAATCAGCGGCATTTTTGTAGCTGCTTTAGTACCAGCATTTCTAATGAAATGACTCCTAAGGTCACTTAAAAAAAACCCCAAAACTGCTTCCTCTAGCAAAATAAACCAAATCACTGCTTGCTTCACTACCCTGCATTAATAATTAGCAAAAAACTTGCATGGACACCTATTTAAGCAAGCTGCAAGCATAGGTTTTAAAACTTACAGTATCACTGACCAGGACATAAGTTGTGCTTTTAAACACACCAAGCTGAAACACAGGAAAGATCAACTGAAGCAAAGTATGAGCCAAGACTTGAACCCACATCTTCATAATCTTACTTTGGGTCTCAGCCTCCCCTGTCCTGCCCGGTACCATAAAATGTACCATAAAATGTCCTGAGTTGGAAGGGACTCACAAGGATCATTGAGTCCAACTCCTGTCCCTGCATGTGACAACCCCACAGTTCACACCGTGGTCTGCAGCTAAAGGCTGGTGACACTCCAGCACAGAGCTGAGAAACGAAGCTTTGGTTTCAGTTAATCAGCAATTAGATTTTTCTCACATTCAAGGAACTAAAAAATATTCAGGGCAGCCAACTAGTTTATTACGGTGAATTTCTGGAGAAAAGGTACTGATGACAAACAGGCTTAGATTTAGCAGTAAATATCAAAACAGTCTTAAAGTTGTGAAACCTTAAACAAGAAAGCCTCTTTCTTATCTATATGCTTGGTCTGTACATTTTTCACACTATGTGATCTGTTTGGGCAACTAAACTTAAGCAGTTATTCCTAAAAAGCTCTCAACCTCAGTGTACCTTTTCTTTTGCCTCGGCTCCTCCTCCTGGCCACGGTGAACTGCTGATTTAAGGACTTTCCTACCCAGATGCCACTCAAACCAACGTCCAGCAGTATTCACAGTAACATCACTGCCAGTATCCTGTGTCTTCCTACAACTTTTCTGCAGAGTTTACAAACAGATCTTTCTGGTTTACAGGAAAGCATTTACCATTGTATTGGCCACTTAAAACAATCCCAGGCATGCTGTTCCAGTGCCTTGAATATCAAGGTGCATCATTTTATATTTAATGTCACCATTCATTTAGTAAAACCTAGACCATAGCTTGACTGAAGGATTTGAAAGAAAACAACCTGCTATTTCCCCATTATAAATCACAGCTGCAGTTCCTTAAGACTGAAACTCGATCCTGGATTTAGAACAGGGTCAATACTCAGGCTGCACCTACACCAAACCAAACTCAGTGCTGCTTTTTTGCAGGGGGGTTCAGAAAATTGCAACGAGAGTTGGAAGTGTCTAACCTCTCATTTTTGACAGTGTTTCTCTAGTGACACTGAACATCATCTGCTTCAGTTGGTTTGTACTGGCTGATGAAAATTAAGTTCAGCCTTCACCACACCAGAGGTATTTCAGGGTTATCTGGCAAAAAAACAGCAGTTTGAGAGAACACTAACTTTGGACTGGGACTGAATTCAAGCCTACCACTAGAATGGAACAAATTAAGATTTACCCTGCATTAGTGTTTTTCTCACTTCTTCATGTTGGCTTATTGGGATTGACATCATGACTTTTTATTGGTTGCTGATGTTGGAAAGACATGCTCAACTGTTATTATCCCAAAGGAAATTAGATTTAAAGCACAATTTAAACGTTTAATAAAGGAGCTTATTTGCTATTTTCATAGGACTGTTGTTTTTACAGCTATACCATTCATACAATGTGCTTCAGAGACCTCACAGTTCTGAAGATAAAGCCAATGTTGAGGATGTGTGGTAGCAGCTGTCACAGTGGATCCGTTCTCTACGTATTCCGACACAACAAATATCACACTGCAGGATGGGACTCACTGAATTACATCTTCCTGCTCTACTCTGGTCTGCATTCTCTTTAAAATCCATTATAATTAAAGTTACAGCATAAATGCATGCTAGAAGTGATATGTTGTTTCTCAGTCATAAATGGCAATAAGCCATATGAGGTGTATAAGCCTGAAACCTAATCCTGTGTTGAGATGTCAACAGATACCCTGCACCTACCTAGGTCCCCTCAAACCCAAACTACATGGTTCCTAGCAGAAATCAAGGCTTTCTGCTGCTTTCAGAACTTTGTAACTACAGAAAAACAATACACAGATGTTGAAGATTTGCTTGGCTGGAATTAACAACCTGCCAATTTATTAGAGATAAAATACTCACCACACAGGATATGATACAAAACATGCTTTCATAAGTCTCTCAAGGTGTTTTTTCAGGCACAAAAACATGAGAAAATGAATTCCAACTTTGATTTTATAAATTAGTACAAATATTAGTGCGCATCACCCACTAAAGTTAACTCAGGGCACCTGCAACAAGGCCAGAAGATTCTCAAAGGCATTAATTTAAACCCATACAGCTGTGATACTTAATACTCACAAGGCAGTCTTTCTCCTTTCCAAGTTCTCTGCTTATCAGGTATCACAATCCACTGGGGTTTGTTCTTTAAGATTTGCTTTTCAGGCCAAGACTTGATGAATGACTTCATTAACTATTAATGCTATATGGCTGAGTAACTCTGACCTCCTTGACACAGGAAAATAGTTTGTCTTCTTGCCTCCAAAAAGCCCTACCTACTTAAAAATAAATATAATCTGGTATGAATAGAGACAAGTCACTTTTAGGAGTGTGCCAAGTTGGGTTCAGTCCAACATCTTTCCAATTAACTGTGGAATGCTTGCAAAGCAGAAAAAAAATTTGAGTATGTCTGACATCTACTGCAACGGCATACACCAGGTTTGGATGTGGAACGATACCTAACAGTTCTGAAGACATGTTACATGAGATGCTTTAAAAAAAAAAAACCAAACATTTTTTTCTTCCAGCGTAGAAAGGACTTACATCCCACAATTACATTTTTCCATTCTGGAAAACACAGGCTTCTGTTGCTGTATGGAAATGCTGTGTGACCATCTGGGCCCATGATCCCCTACCCTACAACTTTGCAGGTGCTTTGAACTAACTTTGCAAGAGTGTATTCAGGAGATGCTACGCAGCAGATGGATGTTATAATTGCTGCCCTGCTTGGAAAAATAACCAGTCAAAGACAGGAGAAACCAGCAAAGAGCAAAGATTCAAGTGTTTTTAACCTACCTTTTGGGAGACGCAACACTGCAAGCAGGAGGGGAGCAGTGGGTGTGGAATTGACAGAAGGAGAACGTACAAGAAGACAAAAAAAGATAGAAGAGATCAGTGATTTCCTACATCTGTGACTAAGTGAATGAAAGGAGCCTGGAGAGAAACAAAGTTAAGTTTGATTTGAATCACCAAGCATGAGAAAAGCAAACAAACAGGCTAAAATACGTCCTTTCCCCCCCCCACTTTTTTGCTACCTGTTTGTAGTTATCTGACTGGAAAATAACTCATCGTCTCCTTGCACAGGGCAAACACAGGCAGACAAGAGAACTCACATCCTATCAAAGACTGGAGAAAAGCTCCTGTCCCCAGCACCCACATCTGCCCACAGGGGCATCCAGGCTGAGCCAAGTTCACAGGGCCAATATGTTTACAAAAGTAGCCAAGAGAGGAGAATTTTTTTCACTAGCAACTCTGTAACTGCTGGCATTATTTGGGCATGAATTTACTGTATCTTGCTTTGAAGGCATCACTGTTGTTCTGAGCAAGAATACCTCTACGGCCTTTTTTTTAATATTTAAATTTGAAGCTCGCTCTCTATTGCTGAAGAATATACTCAGAAAGGATATTACAACTCTTCTGAAGCTCAGTACAGGAAGAAAAGACACACATCAGAAGACTTAATACTTCTGGTTGCAAGCCCCAGATACAATGGTCTGAACTCTACCTGCTGTGACATTCCAGTGGCTAAAGGCCTTGAAATATTTGAGACTAACAGAAGTATCTCTTCCAAGATATGTGCAAAATAAAGCACAAGCTAATTGTAAACCAAACAGTGAGTCTAAAAGTAAACCGTTGGAAAAGACTGGAGGGAACTTTGCATCTACTGAGGCACATGAAAGAGGTTCAGCTAACATTTAGATTATTTTATAGGCTGAAACCTGGTAAGTTTGTAATTCGGTACCATGGAATGATGCTGGTTTGCAACTACTGTAACTAACTCAGCAACACAACTGGATGCAAGATCTTAATACATCAGTATCTGGTACCTTTTGATTTTTAAAGATTTAGAGAAAACGAGTCAAATTAATTTTAAAAGTAACCTGTAAATAAGACTTATTTCTTCCTTGCTCTGTTAAAATAAATCCCCATTTAAGCAAAATCTTCCCAGCTGGGACAGTCTTTGCCTAATTACACTACAGAAATTGCTGAATTCACGCTACTGGACAGCATTAAATTGGCATTTTATACAAATTATCTAATAGTCAAGAATTAATTTGCACACTTCTTTGGGTACTTTTCTTCCAAGTGTTCTTCTCCAGCTTTGCTAAAATGCCTTTTAGTTTAAAACCAGTTTGTGAAAGACAATACTTGCAATTATTATGTACCTGTAAAAAGTACCTATAAATTAATCACTGAGAAAGCTTTGAGAAAACTCACAAGATCACTCGGGCCCTACCTTTTCTGTTTGACCGTGATGCCCTTCCGCTGCAAAGCCTTCTCGTTGGCCATCTGCAGAAGCTGGATCTCCTTCCGCGAGAGGAGGCGGATAGCAAAAGCTTTTTCCAGAAGCCTCTCTGGAGACACTGACTTGGCAATGTCCCTCACGAAAGCTCGGATGTCCTGCTGCACACTGTCAGACTCCATGGGCTGCCCAGCTCTGACTTTGCGAAAAAATTTCAGAAGAGCCAGTGCGACACGGTAGAGAACTTTGTAGCCCTCCACCAGAAACACATCGAAGACCCGAGCAACGTACACCAAGGGCAGTTCTCCGAAGAGCCACCGCTGCCAGTCGGAGTAGACCTCCAACACGTCCTCGGACACTGCCACCATCAGCTTATGTGCTGCCTGACAGTACTTGTTCACCAGGTCACCAAAGGTCATGCAGGAGGACTCAAAAGCTAAGAATGTCTGATCGATGAGCCGCTTAGATGGGTCATTGCAAGCCAGGATGCGACAAACCTGTTCAAAGCACTCCGCCTCATCTTTGCTGTAGTGGAGGAGCAAAGCAATCACGGAAGGCAGTGCTGGGCAGAACGATATGTCTGGGAACTGATTCGCAATGCACACTATGATCTTCCTGACTGCCCCAATGCCTTCGGCATTCAAACAGTACGTGGGGACCAGGCTGTTATCCACAAACTCTGGCAGCGGAAGGGAGCTACTGTTACGTTTTCCAACAATCTTCACAACTATGTCCCGGTACACGTTTGCGTCTGGGGTCACTGTGCGGCACGGGATATTGCTAATTAGCTTGTGGTACGCTTTGGCTCTCAGAGAGTGGTTCTTGGCCCAGTAGCCCTGCCGGGCCAGCTGCTTGAGCTCCTGGAACTCCGTGCAGGTTAGCTCCTTCGCATCCTGGCTCTGGACAGTGACATCCATTTTGTCCCAATCCACAAAGCGGTTGTATTCATCCATGGCTCCAGGAGAAGCATATCAGATAAATCATGAGAATTGAGACTTTATTTGGTCATTAAGAGGCTTCTAGCTTTTCCTGCAAAAGGAAAAGTAAAAAACCAGAGGTTTGAGTAAAAGGTAATCTCTTTTAAACTTTAGGAACACACACACACACACATTCAACTTTTTCCTGCAATGCCAAAACTGTTTTGTAAAGTAAAGAAAGTTAAAGATACATGGCTTTTTATTTCTAAGCCAAACTTTACTTCCATTCTGTCAATAACTCATACTGAAGTAATTTAGCAATGGCCAGCCAAGAGGTTGATCCTGGGGACATCTTCACAGGAGTTAATCTCCCTAACTGAAGGTCCAAACTGGGGCATGGGCCTTTACGTTAACTTCTCACAGAACAGAAGCCTCTCACTTCAAAAATATCCATTACGAAGCATTCCATTTGCAGTCTCTCTTCCTAATTCTCTGGGGAAGCAACTGTTATTTTTACTACAACGATGCAGTCTCACAAGCATCTTACACTGTTCTAAGATTGTGAGGCCAGTGACAAGAGATGCTGACCCCCTGCCAGCCCCAGCCAGTGTTCTTAGCCATTTCTTCATGCTATACCAGCACTCATGTGGCCACACAACCCTGAGATTAGCTTGTTAATCTGGTACCATTTTTCTTTTCCATTGGATAAGCAAGATGCACAGCTGTATGGTCAGCCAGACCAACGTTGGTGCCGGAATAAAGACGAGTGCAGGACAGAACCAGCCTTCCTGATGGCAGTACAGGCCCGTGTCATTTTAAACAGCTTCATGAAACTGCTTCTTAATTCTCTTGAGTACTGCACTGGACTTCTAGTCCTGACCACGCACACACTTCTATGATCAAACCACCCTCTAGAGGGCTCGCTCTCACCAGCACTGGGAGATTTTAAAAACACACAGCACCAGGAGCCCAAAGATCAGGTTCTGGCCTCTAGTTCCTCAAACCACACGTTTACATGACCTACCAGTCGACTCCAGCGTTAAAGTACATCTGTGTCCCAGCAGACAGCACGACTGCAACCACTAATGGCCATACCTGAATCAGCTTTGATCAAGTCAGTGCAAAACTAGAAGGGGAGATAGAATAAAATGCACTAATGACAGCAGGTTTGCCCAGCGCTGAAACATCTCTGCCACTGTGTCCTCAGTGCCAGATTACAGCCAGGAAGCCCTTGATGCCACACAGTCTGCAAAGGCTGATAATCCCTATAAAACGCAACAGGCCTATAAAACTGTTTTGTACAATTAAGATACTATGTAGCAAGGTTAAATCAACAAAAACAGTTACTGAAATGCTTCCAAAGAACCTTAGTCATTCCTGTGTTAACAGACCAGGGAATGCATGAAACTTGACATTTATCAGCACGGTCTTTCGTACAACAGGTGCACTAAAATGATTTGAAACTCACAAAGTACAGGGTGTTTCAAAAAGATGGACCCAATTTCAAAGCTACAGTGATTTCAAACTGGGTCCACCTTTGTCCACCCTGTAGATCCACCATCAAGACACACAACTCATCCTCCCTACTTCACTACAGGAAAGTAAAACATTTTGCCTCAAGTAGACAGAAGTTTGTAGACACACAATTAGAATTAGCTTGGACAGTCATACTTTTAAGTCAGATAGTTTTAGATTCTGACTAAATATTAATCTGGGTATTTTGGAATCATATGCTGAAACTCCAAAATTTAATTCCTCTTTTAAAAGGTTGGCAGCAACACAGAGAAGCCTTTCGGAGAAGGATTTTGGATGGTTCTTCTCTACCAAATATTTTCTTCAGTTTTTTTTTTTTTTAATAAAAAGAAGATTCTTTCTGAGTCATCTTTGTACAATGTAATAGCAATACAGAAATGCTGACCTTTTTGTTGTATACTTCCACACCTGAAACTAATTCTCAGACTGTAATTAAGAGAGGCAACATAGTGTCCTGACCTCAGTTCTGAAAGCAAGATATCCTGCAGCGTTCGAAAAAGATCCCGCTCGGTGTGATCTGAGAGCCTGTCTTCTGGACATGCAAAGACAGTAAAGGTAGGATACCATTTTTCTGTCATTTTCCACCTAGGAATCATAGAGAAACTCATTGTCTTTAATTCAAACCCAAGAATAAGATCCTTGTGGAGAAGATAAATCTAATCCTGCGTAGTAGTGACAAAAGCAAGGAGAGATGAACCACTCTATTCATGGTCACTTCAGTATAGAAACTAATACTACCCTGTGCTTGCTGGAGTCTCCATGATGCAACAGCTTCCCCTATCTGTTGTCATCCCTTGGGAGCTGCTTACATTTATGTTAGAGAGGGTTAAGTAAAATGTCCATCATATGAGGCAACTTCTAAGATACTCAGACTTACATCTCCACTGTCCTTTCTCCTGTAAACTTTCTTGTCCTTCCTCCTTACTCTTCCCTTTCTTATTTTCTATCATTCAGAGACACCAGCATATTTAGAAGTTGCATCAAACAGTCATTTTTCCCTCCAGACGTTACTGCCCATTCCAGAAACTAACGAATTTGAGTATGCGCTTTTCAGCAAGCTCACTGATGTCTGTGGCTAGAGAATGGGAGTCAGACTGCCAGAACTTTTGATTTGAGCTTACAGCCTTATACATACTTAGGCTGGGATAAATCCACTGGATCTGCAAGTAGGTCTGCCTGCTTATGCTTTTCAAATTTCTAGATGCTGCGAGTAAAAATGACAGCAAAGCAAAATGGCATTGCCAAGGTTGCCAGAGCATGACCAGCTCTTAACTGTGCTTGCAAAACCAACAGAATTAGCGTACTTCAGTGTAATGGTGCATAGCTCCTGACACCGTGCCAACAGCTACTGTAAGCCAGCAGGCCTTGAATGGGGAGTATTTACTTGCCAAAGGAGAAGAGCCCAAGAAATCTCAGGAAAATTCCAGCCAGCCTTCATCTCTTCCTCCCACTCCTTCTGAAACTCCCTCTATCCCTCCCTCCCTGTGGGAAAGTTCTCTTTCTGCTGGCAACCACGTAAAAGAGCAACGTTTAACCTTGAGCTGGTGGGATGAGGAGGCACAAGCTGCCTGTGTTCAGCAGCAAAGGGTGAGCTGCGTCCTGCCCGTCTCTGCGTCCTGCCTGCAAGGGAGCAGGCAGGCAGTGCAGGCTGCTGAACTTGGATGGACCGAAGGCTGGGGTGTCAGTTAAGGAGTGAAAACAGAGGATGGCTGTGTAAGGGTGCGTGTCTGCGTCAATGTCCCGTCTTCACCTAAATTTGAGTTCACCTAAACTAGCTTTAACATAGAAAGAAGGGGTAAGACACAGGCAGAAGAGAAAAATAACATTTTGGAATGAAATGTCTCTATAAAGATACGGTTAAAGGCAGCCATTTATACCTCCTCATTGCAACAAACACCTTTGCCTCTTGCTGAAGTAACTTCAGAGAAGTGAGTATATTGCTGTGGTGAGTACAAGTACTTCCTATGCCAGACACCACTGAGGGAAGATGAATGCATTAGAGCCAAAATTAAGCACTCAATTTAGCACTAGAACCAGCTGAACACAACCAGTTCATCTTGTGTAGGAGAGCAATTCGGACCATGTTAATGCATCTGGAGTGATGATCCCTTACGGTAGAGCACACAGAGTTCGATGGATGCTTTAACGAGGTTAAATGCTGTTCGATCTCTTTATTATTTGCCCCAGGCACTGTGTAGAGCACAAGCTGGGCTCCAGGAATACAATATTCTAATACTAGTTTACCAATAAGAATAGAGGATTTGCTGCTCCTTGCTGGTTTTTGGTATTCTTTTGGGGCAAAGTCTAGAAATGTCTCACTTTCCTGAGTAACTGATATAGACCCGATGTAAGAGTACACTACAGGGTAAATCATTACAGCCATCTAGAGGATTTCTCCGGGGATGCCACCGTTGCATACGAAGCAGAATCACAGAAGGTCTGTCCTAGAATCCCACGCATTCATTCTTAGGAAAGTACTATTCCCTTCTTAAACGGGGTCTTTAAATTATCTGTGATTAATCTATTGTGTACGTTATTATGGTGAAAAGTTCAGATACACAATGAGTTCTTCACTGCTGGCCAGGTAAATGACAGTAGCTTGTATTTAGGAGAACATGTATGCCTTACATCAGCACCCCAACAGAGAGCAGCACCCCCTCCTTCCCATCGCCTGCCCTGGGATGACACAGGCACTCCTAACACTCAGTCATTGTTGATACTGTGAGCTGTACTGATCATTAATATACCATGGAGGTACAAATAAGCACACAAAACCCCAAACAAGGTGAAAGTCTGGAAAAAAGAAATGGTTAACGTTTCCAAAAAGGATGAAAAAGGCTAAAGAACAGAGATTGTAAGAGGATACTGGATGGTAAACGTAATCAAAGATGTACATCAGGAGCTTTCTGTCCTGCCTAAGTCATAAAAAAACCCAAGGAACAACTAGTAAAATTAAAAAGATGAGAATTCTTTTTTCCCCCCAAACCAAAGGAAAACTGCATTTAAGCAGCAAAACTCTCCTGCACAATGTATTAAAATTGAACAATTTAAAACAAGTATCAGTCAAAGCAGTGCAGAAAAATGCATACAATTTTCCTACTATATTGACTGTGTTTTCCTCCTGGTTTCTCCCAAATTGTAAGAATAAAAAAAATCCCTCGGATTGTGCCAATTGTTATTCTTCCCTTTGGAAACAGGTCTCCCTTCAACAGCAAACTCTGGCTCTGATAAAAACTTTACACTGAACATGCAATCTGCAGTCTTCAATCTTTTTTTTTCCCCTTTTTTTTTTTTCTTCCTCCTAAACACCTCAGTTTACATCTTTCCCTGTTTGGAAGTACAGTCTACTATGTACAACCAAAGATGTAGTGTAACTGTCAGTGAAAAGCTCCATCATGGTAGCAAATCCATATGCAATAAACCAGTCCATTTTCCTGCTCTCTTGCATTGAATGCTCTCTGTCAGTTTGATGTCTATCAACTCTAGATCTCTCTCCACTATAAAAATTACCGAAAGAAAAAGATCTTTAAACATCTGTGCTTTGCAATGTTCTCCTCTTAGACATAACATCTGCATTTGCTTACGCTGAATACGGATTTTTCTTCCTCCTATCTAAACCTTCCCTACAGGAGTACATGTAATTATGTTTTATTTCTTATGTGTTTAGACTTTCTTTAGGTCCAGAACGGCAGCTGACAGCATGAATGGAAAGACACGTAGATTTCTATAAGCAGAAGATACAATCTTAGGTGTGACCTTTCCTAGTATCTAAGAGAGACATTTATCAAGAAGCATTTCACAGACAATGGCAATGTTTATGGGTTTATTAGGATGAGAAGGTTAAAGAGCACGTACCTCCTAGACCTGCTCCTTAAAGTAGTACAAATATCAGCGTTAAAGTGCTTACAGCATAAATAACCCATTTCAGGCTCTAAAACCACAAGCAGTATTACTAATTGTGGCATCTTTGTCATAAATACTTTCAGCTAATAGTCTCATTGTAGGTAATCGCCATGTTCACCCCTCCCTTTTCTCTACAGCAAGTACAAAATTTTGAATTAGACCATCCCTGGAGAGCACCTCTCTTCCTAGAACTAGTAGAGGTATTTGCTGCAAAGGCAGGGGATTTTAGAACAGCAGCTCTGCAGCTTACAGTATTTAGATCCCCAGTTCTGAAACAAAAATAACTATATTCTGAAGACATGCAATGGAGCAAGGGTTTAGACAGCTGACCTGCTGAAGGTTGATATCCCAGGCCCTTGTCCTATTAGGTAGAAAAGTTTGAACTAATCTGATGAACATTATTTTTCTTTTCAAACAAATAATACTCTTCGTAGATTTTGAAATATCCCAGTTCTAGCTTCCTGCAAAATACAGTCATTACAACCTTGTGTATGAGTAATTTCTCCCTTAAGCTGTTTTCCCCTGAAAAACATAACAAAGTAATCCAGCATTGGTGTAGCTACACCAAAGTTACACCTATTTGCTAATGTTATATAGCTGCATACACTCCAAGCACAATTAAGCATGCTCACTAATACAGACACGAGATTTCTTCTGAGTCTCTTTCCTGAGACAACGGGAATCAACAACACCTGGTCTTTTGCCACTTGACTAAAAGCTCAGGTAATTGTCCTCTAACTTCAGAAATCTAAGCAAGAGGAGGACAAATAAGATATGGTAAAGCCTGAGAGTGTGAACATCACAGATACAAGCACTTTCATATATTAATCTTAGAGAATTTAAACCAGTTGATTCCACAGCTGGACATCTCTAGCATGTGCTCCCACCAATACACACAGACTCCAAGCAAGTCAATCATTAATATAGTGCAATTAGGTCTGTCTATTTTTATATCAGAAAGGTCGCGTGACTGCCTGGTCAAGTACAAAATGAGTAAACAGCTAAAGTCCAGCATTACTGAGACAAACTCTACTGCACATTCCCCCCTCAAGTCACACACCATGCAAATGTGTCAGAATATTGCAACTGAACCTGACAACAAAGGCATCTCCAAATGAGCAGACATTTAAAAGAAAGTTTAGTTCTTTAGTTCTCAGTCACAATTCAAGGCCATGTATAGATGGAAGATAAATAGTTGTTTTCCTTTCAGACCATTAACACAGTTTATTGATTTTGAGTGTTAACATACATATATCTGCTTCCGAGCATGCATCCATGCAGCTTAACACAAGACGTTTTAATGGCCTCTCCAACCTAACAGGCAGGGCAGGTGTATTCAAAAGAGCTATTATAGAAGAACAGCAATGACTAAACTCATGGTCTGTTGCCAATAATTTGCTTGCCACTAACTCTATCCAGCTTCAGCACTGAAGCAAAGGCACTTAGGATCTAAACAAATGCCAGGGTAGCATTATCAGATTGCAGTCACCTTAGTGTTGGAAGTTGTGAGAGACACGTGCAGCGTGAACTGGTTTGCTTTGCTTGCTTGCCTGCCTTAAATTTATGGACAGGGTAATTTTAGTGCAGGAATATATCTTTTTTTTTTTTTTCCTCCAGTTTTCTTTGAAGTCCAAATGACAAGGCTGATCAGGGGAAGAAGGCTCTTTCAGGCTTTCAAATGAACAGAATGAAGAAGCAAAGACAACGAAGGGAAGAAAACAAAGGCTGCAATAAAAGGAGAGAGCTGGGATGAGCAGAGGTGCTTAAACACATGATGGGTCCACAGCCTGTTAGAAACATTTACTTGGCAGCATTTAATTATTAACAGCAAAAAAGAGAAGCAGAAAGCTGCTGTCCCTCACGTTCAGATTCTAGCTGCAGAAACACCCACAAACTTTCAAATATTAATGACAGAAAAGACATTCAGTACAAAGATTTCCAATAGCTAATTGTTGTGCAATACTATCCACAGCCATTTAGCAAATTACAAAGGATATAAGTATCATGTATTGCTTGGCAGTAACAGAGAGCTAACCTAAAATGTTGCTGGAGTACTCGGATTTGAGTTATCAGTGCTGTTCCTGCAAAGTAACTAACTATCTTAGAGAGAAGTCTTTGCAACACAGTCTAACTGCTAGCAATTGCACAAAGAAGGAAATTCTAACAACAGGAAACTTCCTTTTCTGGCAATACAGAGCCCTAGATGTGATCTATGTCATTTCTGTGCTCTGGGTATTCCTGGATGCTCTCAGAATCCTACTGGAATTTCCCGTAAGCCAAAAAAGCTTTCAGATCCTCCAGCTTCCCACAGGAGCTAGACATAAAAAATGCAAGGTTTTAAGATAATACAGTTCTACACAGAACCACCTGCTTCGCTTTCATCACAGCACCTGCAAGATCTCATCCGTCTTGCTGCCCTCAGACTGCACTTGGGGCTGGAGGCGACTAAACATCCTGCAGCCACTTGGTTATTTGCTCTCGTGCTTACAAGCCCAGGAAGGCCAAGGAACATTTTGGCAAGTTCTAGTGGGTACCCTAAATCCGGTGTTCTGTCGGGTAACATCCTGGCAGCCTCAATACCCCAACAGCAAGAGCAAGGATGTGCTATATAAACACATATAAGTTTCAGAGAGCAGTTCCTAGATGAAGACCAACATGAAAATCGACTCTGAACAAAACTGTACTTTCATGATAGAATCTTTAAAATATTCAAAGAAGAAGCTGCAGAACACAAGCTTTGGGTTTAGAGGGCTCTTCATGTGAATAAAAACTGCCCCTTCCTTTGCGACCAGCTGCCAGAATAAGTGTAAACTGTATCTGGGTGAGCATCACCAGCAACCAGAGGATCCACCTTTGCTTCATCCCCTGATGTTGACACATTTTGCAGAAAAATGAAGTGTAACAGCGATGACCACTGACCTGCACATCCACGGCCAGAGGCGCCCACAAGCTGTTTAAACGACTTCGAGAGTCTCCGCGCACTGGAACCAACCAAAACCCGAAATCCAATAAACCCCCGGCCCCCCAAGGCCAGCGGGGACACCGGCAGCTCCCGGAGGTGCCCCTGGTGACACCGCGGCCACCAGAGCCCGGGGAAACCACGGCTCCAGGCCGCGTCGCGACCCTCCCCCGGCAGCTCCTCTCTGGCACGGCCAGCGCCCCCCGGCCCGGCACCGGGAGCGAGACCCGGCGCGGCGCCCCCGAAGGGGGCCCGGCCAAGGCCGGGCTTGGGACAGGCCCCCTCTCGGTCCTGCCCGGCCGCAAAGGCGCCGCCATGGTCCCACCGCGCGGCACCGAATTCCGCCCCCCCATCCCCAGCCGGCTCCCGGTGCCGGAGCAGCCTCGTCCACCGCACCCCGGCCGCGCCGGGGCCGCTCTTACCTCGGCCAGGCCACCTCCGGCGGGACCGGGGGAACCCAGCGGCCGCCGCGCGCATGCGCAAAGGGCGCGACGGCAGCGGCGGGACGGGCGTGCGCATGCGCTCCGCCGGGCGGCGCCGGCACGTGCGGCCGTTTCTGCGGCCTTGAGGCCGAGCGGGCGGCGGCGAGAGCGGAGTGGGTCGAGGGGACTGTGGAGGGTCGGAAGGCGGTAAGGGCTGGCAGGGGGCGGTGAGGGCTGGCAGGGGGTGGTGAGAGGCCGGTGGGGCTTCGAGGGGTCTGGGGCACTGCAAGGGGTCAGGGCACTGCAAGGGGTCAGGGCGCTGTGACGAGTGATGAGGGTTGTGAGGAGTCAGGGTAGTGAGGGTAACGCCGAGGGGCTGAGCCGGGTGATGGGGGCTGTGAGGGGTGAGGGGGGGGCGGTGCAGGCGGGGCTGCTGGGTGAGGCCGTGCGGGGTGAGGAGGCCTCGGGCTTGTGGTCCTGAGCCGGAGAGAGGGCTGTTCACCGGCATTGCAGAGGCTGCAGGTGAAAAGCTCAGTGCAAATATTAGATACAGTTGTTGTTTTGAGAACTCGTTAAGGTCCGAACAGTCTTGTGCTCAGTAACAATGTGACTGAGGTTTTTTTTGCAAAGCCTGAAATGGCTGGGACAGAAACAGGTTCATTTTAAAGATGAAGGTCTTCCACAGTGTTTATTTGACTTGACTTGGCAGCAGCGCTCTGTTTATGACTGGATAAATAACTGCCACATTAAAGATTATTTACTAGGAATGCTTAAGTGACCAATAAAGTACTAATCTTTTATATGGTGTTGTAAATGTACACAGTTTGGTAATGCAGGCTTTTGCCAAACAGATAACAAATCCCTTACCCAGAAGGTTTACAATCTAAAAGAAACCACAAAGGACCACAAGGAAAGTACAAGGCATGATAATGAAGCATAAAATACAAAGAGAAGTTGTAGCCATTGCAGCTGGATTTTAAGTGGGGTCTTAGCAGGGTTTTTAATATTTATCTTAAAGCTACTGGGCAGTGATCAGAAGCAAGACAGACACAGCAGCTGTCATGCCAGGGACAAATGGTTAGTAGGGTCTTGGGCATTGTGGTGACCGGCAGTGCTGGGTACCCTGCCTCTGGTGGCTTGTACTTCAGGAGGCAGAGCAGTCCCACTGCTTCAAAGAAGAGGTAAGCTTATAACTGGTCAAAAAAACTAAGCAGACCTGTTGATATGTGCTTCCTTCAGAGATTCCTTGTGACTGGCTGACACTGCTGGGCAGAGCAATGAACTCATGTCGTGGAAGTGCATGACAGAGCCATTTCCAGAAGCTGTGCTGAGAAGTAATTTGTTTCTCCAAAGGTAAGTTGAAAATATAATGCATTATTTTACATTCGCTTGTGTTTAGTTCTGTAGGGTCCTAGAGGGCACTTAGACACATGGAAAGAATTATGTTCCCTATGCTAAACAAAGTTAAACTAGCATGGAAAGCAGATTTAGAAGAGGATGAAAGTAGATGGAGATGTGTGGGAACAGAGAGAAGTGTGGGCAGTATTTGATGAGATTTTGTAGGAGGATGGAAAACTTCTACCTGTCTTCAGTATTTGTAGCAACCTTTCACTGTTGTATGTGAGTCGTGTGTAGTCTGTATATTTGGGCTCATGGTGCCCCTCTGGAGTAACGCAGTGCTGATATTCCCATGTTTCTCTAGGGAAAGTGCGTCAGAGAGCAGGTGTTCATATGGTGTGAACAATGCTGGGGATTGACAGGCTTTAGAAAATCAAGACCAGGCACAGGGAGATGGATTTGACTTCAGGAATTTCTTGCTGAAATGTGAACTGTGGTTTGAACTGAACATACCCTTTAGCACTGATAACTCAGTGGTGCACTACCAAAAGATGTTTTAGTAGTATAATGGGTAAACTTTTGTCACCAAAGTCTCTGCACTGCCCCATGGTTTTACTATTCCAGTGACCCAGGTGCCACGTGGGACAGTGTTCAAGGAGACAGAGCCCTGCACAGAGGGAAGATCATTGTGGGGAGATCTTTCAGAAGGGAGACCTGTGTGATGGCAGGATAAAAGGAGACAGCAGCCTGTGGACTAGTAGAAGTTGAAAAAATGGGAGGTGATGTAGACAGAGTAGATGCTCATGCTGAACCATTTCTTTGTGTGAGGATGCTATTTCACCTGAGCATTCATTTTCCTGAAGTGTATTGGAACAGAAATTTCTCCAGTGCATGCAACTGTGTATCTCTCATTTTCTTACGAAACCAGCCTAGAGCACTGGATCTAATGGAGTCTTTTTGGCAGGGGCAATGGAGAGACTGGAAGGCTGGACTGGGAAAGGACATGAAAGCAAGAAAAGAGAGTGAGGAACTGCTGAGTGGGGAATGGGCCATCACACAGGACAGCTGTCCATATGGGTGTCCAGCAGCCTTTGAAAGGAAGTTAGTACTCATAGGGCAGGCAGGAGAGTGGCTGAAGGATCAATAGAGAATGCCAGGACACACAGAAGGGACTTAGGCCAAAACCTGATCTGGGCTAGTAAAACTGTGGCTTCACTGGTCCCACAGCAATGCTGTTTGCCAGGGCTGCTTGCATGGAAAGCCAATAAGCCTGGCGAAGTGTGACCTCCTGTGGGTAAAACTGGGAATTACCGTGGAATAATTAAGCAAATCCGTTTCATATCGTGCGTCAGCATCTTAATGGGAGGTTTGCCCAGTGGTGTGGATCACCTTATCTTCCACCTGCAGCAGCCAGACCTGGTTACATCCCTCTAGATGTGGTGCTGATGTTCCTGCTGGCAATGAGGGTGAGGCTAAAGCCAAAGGTGCCAAAATTGTGAGTCTGCTGGCAGATGTTTTGATGCCGCTAAAAGGGACACTGTTGTGAAGGCATCTACACATTTCTCTGTGACTTCCTGAAATGCTCTGTGGGTGCTACGTTTTCTATTTGGTTGGATGGGTTGGAACCATCTTTTCCTGTTCCTTTGTCCCTTCCCTCTCCCCAGCCCTGGTACCTCCTGCCTTCAAGGGGCAGGCAGTCACCTTGTGGTACTGTGAAGGCCATTGGAAGGGTTAGGAGGGAAAGAGCAGCCTTCTTTCTGGATGACTTTAATCCCTCTCTTCTGTGAGGGGACTAGAACATGGTTGTTGTGGTGACACGTATAGTCTGCTCTCAACTTATTGTATCAGGTATTGTGATGTCATGACTGCCTGTTAGTGTCTGGCTTTGGCTGCAGGTCCTGCTGTTGCATTAGATACCTGGTATGGTCAAGTTGGTAGCGATCCCTCCAGCTGTTGGATACCTCTGGGGTACTCTTGCCAGCTCCTGCCAGTCTGGAGGAAAAAAGTTCATTGCAGAGGGATCTTGCACGTGGCAGTTTTCCTCCAGCCGTGGAGCGTCTGCCTGATGACCTGCGGGGTCTTAGGGAATAGCTTATTGTCCCAGGGCTTTTCCTGAGAGGGTGATTTTGAAGGAATTTGGTTTATTCTCAAGTGTGGGTATATTGTATAAGCTCCAGAGACTGTTGGTGAGTCACATGCTACAGACATGGGTGGAAGAATAACTAAATGTTGCTTGATTTATGCCTTGTGCTGTCTTTGATGTTGTGTTGGTCCCTTCCTTCCCCTGTGCTCCTCTGCACCAGCACAAATGCAGCACTGCCTCTTCTCAGGGGACTTACTGGCAGGCAAAACAGGATCTGTTTTTGGGGGGATCTGATGTCTCTCGTAGCATTGTGCCTCTGTTTGGGCAGCTGGCTCTGGCTTTTGGGTGCCTTTGCCACATAACATGATAGTGTGGAAGCAGCAAGGGGCTTGCAAAGTACACAGCAGAGGTGACTGGACAAGAAAGTGCAAAATTAGGCCATGAATCCATGGTTTTGCTTTCTGGAGACCTGAGAATAGGCTGAAGCCACCTGGTTGAAGGATGAGAAGAGGGTGTGATGCCCAGAGGATCCCTGGCTGGAGTGGGTGCCTCTCCATCCCAGCCAAATGGCCAGGACAGGTCCCTAGCTCAGCCTGTCAGGTGGGCTTTGCATCAAAATCCATGGCACTGGGTGCTCTCAGACCGGTGTTCTCCCCTAGGGCAAAGCAGAACCTGCAATTAGTGTTTCCAAAAGGTGTGAAGCAGAGCCAGAGCAAAAGCAGGCTTGGTGGGTGCTCCGACTCAGGCCTGGTCCTCACAGCCCTCGCACCTGCGCCGAAGCGTGAATTGCTACTCTGTGCTGATTCCCTTCACCCCCTCTGCACACTCTGTTTTCATTAGCGTGTGCTCTTGGGTTAAGGACCGTTCTCACTTCCAGCTGAACAAACACTTTCCATCGCGTGTAAAATCCAGCATGGTGCTAATAGGCGTCTCCCCCCGCCTTCCTCCCTCCGCTCTGCCACCTTTTGTGCAGTTGGCAGGACAAAAAAGTGGCCCTATTACCTGACTTATTATCGGCACGGGACTGTAATTTATGGCACATGCTTGGTAAAGTGCCATGCTGAAAACATTTATGGCCCACTTAGAATCCTGCAGGGTGGTGGGGAGGGTGATGGCTGTGGAGGGGAAGCCAGTTGTTCCACCCTTGAAAAATACTGCACAGCCCAAAAGCTTCCTCTGCCTTCTGACAGCCACGCTGTGGGCGGGCAGGCTAAGCATCTCTGCCCCATGGATGTCAGACCAGGCTGAGACACCAGTGCCTAAGACAGACATAAGGTCTTGTTGTCCTTAGGAAACACACAGTTTTGTCTCCCTTTGGGCATTTAATTCCCCCTCTTTACTGCCTCTGGTCCTGTACAGTCTCACTCCTCAGGTCAGGATCTCAGACCCTGCCTTCCTCATGTTCCTCACACATGTAGCACATCCTCCTTCCTCCCCAGGCTCCAAGGCCCTGTCCTTCCATTGAAGAACAAATGCCAGCCTGCTCAAGCTGCCCCATGTACAGCAGATCAAGCACAGGAGCTGTAAATTACTCCTCCTGAAGGAAGGCATTACAGCAGGTCAGCTGCTCTCTACCAACCAGGTTCATGCTCTGTCTGAAGCAAACAACTCAATCATTTACTTTGCCACTTCTGTACTTGACCTGGAAATGTGCTGTGGGGAGAAGGGTACAAATGAATCATCATTGCTGTCAGTGGGCTGGATTTGAGTAGCAATCTAGGGGGCAAGGGAAAGTCATTCCTGGCAGCAGTCACTTTTCCAGTGAATGAAGAGAGACTTCTGAGAAATGGGACTTTATACCCCAGTCTTGCAATGTGTGGTATGGAAATTTGGCATGGAAAAGTGTTTTTGACACTGAGCTGTTTGCTGATTACTGAAAAGTTAATGTTGACTGTTGAACTTCTTTCAGGAAAACATCATCGTTCATCTTTTAAAGGTATTTGGAGCTTGGCTGTCTGCCCTGTCCAGTTGTCGTGGTTCAAAGGATAGGGAAGCAGAGCATTATCCAAACCATTTCACCAGCTTCAAGAGCACACTTTCCCTGAACCTGCTTAGTTAGAGCATTTGCTTAGTCTGCAGTGAGCCAGGCTCTCTGTACACCATGGGGAAGGACCACATGGCAGTTTGTCCTCTTTCTTTGGGTTCAGTCTTTGCAAGCTGCTGGGTGAAGAGCAGGTGTTACGAGCTTTCTGCTTCAATAGTGCCGTACGTGCATCCATGTGCTGGTGCTAAAGGAGTTCTGGCTGTGGTTGTGTTGCTGTGTAAGTCCCAGGTGCTCTCTGCTACCTGCTGTCTGAAGGTTTGCGAGATAAAACCTTGTGAACTGGATGACACAAGGACTCACTTGTGTGATGCCCACAATGCAAAGGTAATGCCACTTCCAGAGTCATCACCCCTAGCTGCTGTTATTTCTGGACATCCTGTCCGAAGGGTTCCAGGGCTGAGGTTTTGGTCTGGGAGAATGCCTTGAACTGGAGTTGCTCCGCTCATGCTGTGGCTGGGCAGAGTGCGTGTTTTGGATGGCATTAATTTCCCCAAACAGTAGCTGTCTAGAAGTTTGCCATCTGGTGTAATTCTGTCCTTTAAGCTCCATCTGTGCTGTGCAGTGGGGAGAGAGTGAAGCCTCCCGTGAGTGAATCGGCTCATTTGTCTTAAGCGCTATTGGATGGAGCAGTTCACTCTAGAGCTGCTTCTGTTTCTCCTCACTGGAGCTTAGATATTTAGATGCCAAACTGCTTGCTAAAATCAGAGTAGGTGAAAGCCATCCCTTGCAGTTTTCGTGTGAGTGAGGGATGGTAGGAAGCTCACATCATCTGTGCGGTCTGAGCCACCTTTTGACCTTGTTCTGTTGACCGAGTTCCAAACACCCGGTGCTCAGGTCACATCTCCACCTGGATCCTAGAAAGAGCCCCCCCTTTCTAAGATGATGTGAAGATGGGTGGCAATGCTAGGGCTGGATCCCACTGATAAGGGAGGAGAACCGCAGTCTTGAAATGCTTCAGTGCGTCCCGCAGGGTGAAAGCAGTTGGGTTGATAATAAAACCTCTGCTGAGTGTGAGATTATTCAATGGGAAAAGGGGGGAGGAATAGCAAAAAATACCTGTATTAAGAGGGTTCACTGTATGTGCACCTGATAAAAATCATAACATGGGATCAGCTTTCTTCTCTGCTTGCTCGGCTTTTGGCACGCATAACCAAGCTCTGGCAGGCAGGGCAAATTTCCTTCTCCCTGGGGTCGTTAAAAAAAGACCATTTCCCCATTTAAAGAGTGGGAGGGAGGTGGGGATGGAAAGGGGAGCTGAGCCAGGCAGCAGGCTGGCCCTGCCCATGCTGCTTGCTGCTTTGAGAGCTAGCAGAGCCTTGGCTCTCCCACCCCCACCACTCTCCACGGTGTTAGGCACGTGGGATTGAGGGGGGCTGGATGGGTATGAAAGCAAACACACATCTGGAAGTTCCTCCAGTTAATTGGGCAATTATTCATACCACTCTTGCTGGAAGCAGCCTGCTACTGCTGAGCCAAAACCAACAACAACAGACTGTGGGCGTACTCCATCCCTGCACGGAGTGGGGAGGCATGTGTGGCGAGGTGGGGCTGCGGAGGGCAGGTTAAACACTGAGGGCATGGACCCGCTCCTGGGCTGCTCTGCTTGGTTGTGGAGGTTTGTGGGGAGGACCTGGAGGCCCTGGATGCGGTGAGATGCTGGGGAAGCGCTTGCTTCATGGTGCATGTGGGCCCCAGGTGGGGAGGGGAAGCTGCTACTCTGGAGCACCATGAGAACCCAAGTCAACCTGTGTTGGGTTTTATTAGGAACTTGGCAGGCTGTGGTGTCGGTGAAGGTAGTCCAGGCCCAGCTGTGCTTTGTAACACTTTGCTCCTCGTAAATAGTGGATTCACTGCCATTTCTGCCCAGCTTCCACCTGAGCAAAGCTCTGATAGCCCATATTCACCTTTTCCATCCCTCCTCCTTTCTCTTCCTTGCATCCCTGGTTCCTCCTTAGTCTGACAGCAGTGTCACTGCGTGTCCCCATCCCCTCCCCGTCTCTGGTACCGGTGCTGTGCAGGTGAAGCGCTGAGGGAGTGAGATGCTGGCTCCCAGCATTTGCTTGTGAAATGGGGGCTGGGTTTGAGCGCTTTAGTCAGAGCGGCTTCCCCTGCCGAAGAGTTAATGGGCCTCAGCAGATCCTCAGGGAGATGATGTGCAGGACTACCATGGGCACCACCAGCTTTGAAGCATTGTGTCTTCTTCTCATTTCTAAGTCTGGTGGGATATAGGGTTACTCCTGAGGCTGAATTCTCTGTGATTGCGTATCAGTGGGACAGAGCACATCTTGAAAGCGTTTCTCTCGAACCGTGGCTGACTGCTGTTTGAGTGCTTTGCCATTCCCTCCTCGCTGCTGAAGCTCACAGGAAGCATACCCCCTTCCAGCAGAATATCTGTTATTGATAAAAACAGTCTCCTTCTCTCAAATTGTGCCTGCCGCAAGGAGGTGGGGGTGCCATGTTTAGCCCATCTGCTTCCCGCTTTGCCTGAGAGCGCGTCTCTGGCACTGGGAGATATTGTGGCAGCCTCAGAAGTGCACGCAGTGCTGAGCTCCACCAGCATAATTGGAGCCAGCTCCAGCCAAGCCCAGCTGGTATGTGGAAGGAGAAGAGTTCCCATTGTTGCCTTGTTCCTTGTCTTTTTCCCTCTTCCCTCAGATGGGTCTTCTCTGAAAAACTTTAGTGCCGTAAACTCAAGATCTTCCTTAGGATAATGTAAATCAGACAGAAGTTTGGCTCCAGGATGAATGTGTGAACGTAAGCAAGGCTGTACTGGGTCACACCATGGAGCTGTCTAGTGCAAGATCCTCTCCCCAGCATCGCTGGAGTGAGTGCTCTAGGAAATCCTTAAAACAATGCATGCATGGCGTGTGTTGTCCTGCCTCTTCTCTGGCAGTCCGTGGATATGATGAAAGGTTTATCTAGTGGGTGATCAGCTAATATTTTGCATCTTTGTTTGTCCATTTTTGAAGTGCTTTAGAAGCAGTGATGGTGCTAACTCGGAAAGGCTTGGGGATGTAAAGTTCTCTGCGTGGGATTTAGTAGTGGTCTCAAAAGAACCGTGAGGACATCTCACCATCAAAAACCACTGGAGAGAGGGGAGCGCAATTCCCGGGTTTACAGGAGAGAGCAAAGAATTTAAATGGCTTATCCAAAATCTCAGTGGGAATCCTTAACAGAGTGTGGTGTTGAAACCAGATTCTTGGACTCCTATGACTGTCCAGCTTTCCTCTTTTTATAATAACCCACACAGAGATCTAAGTTAGGATGGGAACTGAGCGTTGAGGAGCTAATGCAGAAAAAAACCTAACTGAAGTAGAAGCCTTCCTTACAGTCAAGATGGATGACTGAGTTGTAGAAGGAGGATATTGCCCGGGTGGAGAGGCCAACCAACAAAACCTGCTGTTTGTTTAAGAAATGGAAACGTTGCTGAGGCTCCAGCTGAGGAAATACAATGCTGAAAGTGCTCAGAAAATCAAGGTATGTGGTGAACAACAAATGAGAGTGGTACAGCATCAGGAGTGAATGTGGGGCAGGATCCATTAGCCAGAAGGGATGGGCTAGAGCCGTCAGCCATGCCGAAGGGATGGGAAAGGTAGGAGGGTGTGCAGAGCTGGGCATTGAAATGGAACAGCCGAGATACAAGCACCAAGGGACAGCTCTCGCTCTCACTGAAGGGAATGGACTGACTCCCATTGACGTCAATGAGGGCTGAACTGGGACCCTTGCGAGAAATATATTGAACACAGACAAATCCAGCAAAGTCAAAACAGATGATGCAGGCCGCTTAATACAGTCACAGGGAGCTTGTTGCGAAACCTCCTAACGAGGCAGTTCTGTCAAGCAGCCATCTCCAAGCCCAATAGGCTCCAGCCTAGGAGAAGAACATGGGAGGCTGTGGTCCTGCAGAAGGCATACCCAAGATGGAAGGCAGAAAGGGCATGGGATGGGTTCTCATTGTGCTTGAACATGACCCCACTGGCAAGCTGGTTTGTGTGACCTCCTTAACTACCTCACTGCACCCCAGGTGCTTTTTCTTCAGGCTTCCTCGTCCCACTGATGAAGCTTTTATGAAGCTGGAGGCGCGGACAGACTGGACAAGTTATCACAGAGGAATATGCTGCTGTACATCAGCTGACGGTGGGGGGCATCTGTGTGTACGCCCTTAATCCATGGCACATGCAAGTCAATTTGAGTTAGCCAATGTGACAGAACCGCACTAAGCTGGCTGAAATGACCTTATTTGCACGGACTAAGCGAATGCACATGGACCGTAATGCTGGCATGCAGTAACTGGTTACCGCGTGATAGCCTGTGCCTGTGTTTGCGTTCAGTCTGTGACTCATCGCCCCAAACTCTTCCGTTGCTGTGTTTCTCAGTCCCTTGTTCCAGGTTCCCAGTACCCGGTTTCCTCTGCGTCAGGGATGTCTGCGGTCCTACCATGGCTCCTTGTCTCTCCAGAAAGTAGTTTTGGCAGCTCTTCTGTCCTGCTCTGCAGAGTCACAACAATCCCCTCCAGAGACAGGCTCTCCTAGTCCTCTTCACGGCCAGGGGTACTCAGGCAACCAGCTCCCTGTGAGGACCCAGTTCACAGCTCAGAGCGTATCACCTCACTCCACAAATACTTGTCCCTTTCCAGCCCAGCAGGCCTCCTTTGGCACCATGACCTGCCTCTTTTCCCATCTTTGCTTGTTCTCTCCGCTTGGAGAAAGCAGTGAGTCAACACAAGTGCTACCCTTAGAGAGCAAGAAAATGTGGAGCACCCTAGTGAGGTCAGTGGGAAGAACTGGGCAATATCCTCTCTCTGGGACAGTGGGAATTTGGAAAAGGTGAAGGACTTGAAAAGAGAAGTGCCGTGAAGTAACCAGTATGGGTTATGAAGCTGAAAACAGAAGGAGCTGAGTTAGTGGATGCTCCTGAGGATGTGGGCCTCTGAAAGTGGCCTGACTGTCAATGAACAAGTCCTGGTTCAGGCTGAACAGCAGAAACTTCGGTGAAGCTGCCCTTACTCCACATCATGTTGAAGCAGAATCCAGTCCTGAAAGTCTCATCTCCGCTAAACCTGGATTTGCATGTCTTAGCTGTGGTCTGAGAGAAGGGACAGATCTAAATCAACTGATTTGCGGCTGGGAAGTTCAAATGAATGGGAAGAGAATGCTGGGATGGAGACAGGCAGGGGGCATTGTTGCTCTTAAAATGGTTCTGTACTGTATGTGCAGCTCGGATGTTTTGGGAAGAGTGGAATTTCACCCTTGATTCCCCCTGGATAGACTGAGCTGCAACTTTGCCTTCCTTTCAATCCTGGATCCACTGAAATAGCAGCCTCTTGGACAGGGACCAGCTTCCTTGATGTCAGAGCGGTGCTCCGGGGAGGCGTCCAAGAGGGGACTCCTGAAGAGGCGGCAGAAGCAGGGACAGGCTACGTGCAGTGGACATCGAGGCGTTGCCTGAGCTTTCAGGACTGAAGAAAGCCAAAGGTTTTAGTTTTGAGCAGACTCAGAAGCTCACAGTTAAGCCAAGGGGATCTCTTGCTCTGCCTACTTCCCTTACCTTTAAAGGGGATGAACTATTCTTGTGCTTGTAGGAGAGTGTTCTTGAAAAACTCCCAGCACTCATTACCTGCTTTGTCCTCCATGTAAGCTTCCCATGAATCCCTTCCAACTGATCCCTGAGTGAGCTAAAGTTTGCTCTTCTAAAATCTAAAACCTTTGTCTTAGTGCTAACCTTCAGTGTGCTTAGCAGGATCCCAAACTCCACAATATTATGGTCACTGAGATATTATTACCAAGCAATTTTTCTTGGTTTGTGAGTAGCAAGTCCAGCAGTGCCTCCTTACTGGTTGGCACATCTGACATTTGTGTGACGAAGCAGTCCTCTGCGTGTTCCAGTAACTTGATGGATGACATGTGAGCTGCTGTATTGTTCTTCCAGCAAATGTCAGGGTCGTTGAAGTCACCCATCAGAAACAGGTTCTGTTGCCCCAAGGCTTGCGTAAGTGACTCAAGTATTGCTTTGTCAGCCTTACCGTCTTGGTTTGGAGGTCGATAGCAGATGCCTACTGTAAGATCCCTCTTGGAGATAACCCCTTGAATCTTGACCCAGAGATAGGGCTTCCACAATCGCCGTAATCAGCTTCTATACATTCCAGGTTCTCCCACCAGTATGAGCAATACTGTGTTTTGTGGGCAGCAGTCCCCCATCAGCGCTCCTACTTTTCCTTATTCATGGGCATATCATAGAGTGAAGTGTTATTATTTATAAGACTGATTTTTCTCTCTCCCATGTCTCTTTATAGCAAATGCTGTTCCTCTCC
This sequence comes from Pampusana beccarii, assembly GCA_013399365.1. NCBI lineage: Eukaryota > Metazoa > Chordata > Aves > Columbiformes > Columbidae > Pampusana > Pampusana beccarii. The sequence goes on along the minus strand of VWYH01000678.1, from coordinate 1,934,931 downwards.
ACATCCCACGGCCATTCACCTCCTTCAGATATCTGTATGGGGATGTTTATTGACATGACAGCATGCAGCAGTCAGTGCTGCCAAAGTCAATGCATCCCGTGTCTGTTTAGGGCAGACTGGGGCTGTCAGCTTTGTGTCTCCTGAGAGATACCAAGGCTGTTTGTTGACTTTGCCCTTGGCCGGTGTTAGATAAACAGTGAACTTGTATTATTTTTGTGCTTCTTCCTATGAACAGCTCAAGTGCTGTGGTGGGCACTTCAGTCACTGACATCAATTGTTTCCCCTGGATCTTATTCTGAGTGTTTGGTGAAGCCTGGAGAAAAGACACTATTAACTTTAAAACCTGCCTGGAAGGGTGAGAAAATCCTGGCCCTTCCTGCTCTTCTGGGGCCTAGGAATGGTTGATGCTGCCTGGCATTTTTGGGTGTTTGTCTCCCAAGGCAGGAGGCTGCTTCTTTCCATCTGTTACTGGCATTCTTGGTCATTCTGTTTCTCAGTGTTAACCTCTCTGTTTTATGGTGGTGGCAGCCTCAGTGCAAAACCAGAGGCAGCAAGTCTGAGCAGCTAGCTCAAGGAAGCCTCCTCTCCCAGGGCTCTTGTCTTCTCTGGTGAATCCTCTGGTGTCCCGGAAAGTGTGAGTCCCGTCTAAAGCTTCTGCATGAGGAGAACATTTGGGGAAGGTCTGTGTACTGTTTTCTGGTGTCTGATAGAAGTTGAGTCCTCAAAACAGCTTTCTGTTTGGGTTCCTCCCATACAATTGGTAGAAGAGAAGGACCTCGTGTTACAAATCGAGTCATGCCATTAGCTTCTTGACCTTTCTGTCAGATTTGGGTGAAACTCGCCGATGCGTTCCTGAGCTGTTGGGGATGGACAAACAAACACATATGGTGTGATTGCTTAAGTTTTCTTTCTGCTGGAAACCAGGCTGAAACAGCCAGCTCCACCATTCACTATGGGATGCGACCAGAAGCATTGCAGAGGTAATGAGAACAATGCTTCCCAGTTCCTGGACAGGAGCTTTTTTTGGTGTAAGCTAGTTCTGTGCCATTTGAACCAGCTGACAGATGCTGATCTGCAGCAGCTGGCTTGAAACTGCAGATCCTGCTGCACCGGGGTTTCAGAGAACCTTCCTACGGCATGCATAGGTAGACAGAGGAGAAAACTGGGTTAAGAAATGCTTGATTTTGGTATTGGGCTTCTGCCAACAGAGAGCAAGCCCCCCTGAACACAGCAGGGACGCAGAAGTGAAACCACTCATTTTCCCAGGTGCTGGAGTCTTTCAAAGCGAGTCACAGCAAAGCACAGTGGCCTGAGGTACGCTGGCCCTTGTGGGTTGGCTTGCTGGAGAGAGGTCCCTCCCATTGGAGGACTAAGATGCTGTGAGAGGTGACCCATGTAGTTTTTGGTCTTGTCAGCTTTCCTGTCTGCCTAGGATTTTTGTTTGTGGCGGTAAAGTAAAAATTGGAGGCCAGCCTACCCCTGCAACACAGTTCTATGCTTTGGTTCTTCACACTGTATCAATGAATCTGTGCCTCATCTGCGGGATTAGAGCATGCCACAGTTCCCTTACAGGCCATGTGTCCAGCTTTCCTTCCCACAAAGCTCAGTGAGGAGGAGGGCAAGTCCAACAGTCTGTAGCTGGTGTGAGTGGTGGTTAGCACAAGCAACGTATTAAGAACCACAATAACAGCAAACAGAGTAGCTGCTGTGGTGTGATTCAAGGCTCTTTGAGAAGAACAGAGGAGATAAGTAAAACCAGGCAAAGTGTCCTTGGAAAGATAAACAGAACAAAACAAAGCAAGTTACAGTTGAGTTAGGAAGAACAACAACATCCACCGAGAGCAGCAAAGGTGTTTCTAGATGAAGAACTGCAAACATTTTATAAGGGAGCCAGAATAAAGAAACCATGAGCAACTAGGCAGGCTGTGACTTCCACAGAGCCTAAAGGAGAGTTGGCTAAGCTCTCCAGCACATAGTTTCCACGTTCCTGATGCTCTGCAAATGTCTGCTCAGCACCCCGAAGTCTTGCTAAAGGCAGTGTGTGTTGCTGCTTAGGGCTATATGTGAGTCCAGGACAGCATGCTGACTGCTCAGCTCCTGCTGCCTTGACTTACTTGGGCATCAATAGTGAGAGGGATAGCTGTGTTATCCTTCTCTGGAGATGTGATGTGACTTGATTCCCACCAATTACTAGTCCTGAAAGGTGTTGCTGGGTCCTGCAGTTCAGACACAGTTACTGTCTCTCTGGACTATCTCATACTGCTCAGTCCTCAGCACTGAAACCCTTAGAGGCGGCAAAGACAGAGACCTGAAAGACTTTATTTTTAGATTACCAAGGATACCCTTTCTGGCTGCTTGTTTTCTATCATGGCCAGTCACACTGCCTGTCTTCCTTTCCCACTCTCTGTACCCATCCATTGCCCCTCTGCCCCTTTTTTCACATCCTTCCTATAGCCTTCCTGGTGCTATGATGCCAAGAGGGTAGTTACGCTGCCAGGGATGGAGGTTTCTGCTCCACTGACGCTGTCTGTGAGCTGTCTGGTTCCTTGTGCAGTCCGCATGGCAGCTCCAGGTGCTGCGGTCATGGAGCTGTTTCTGGAGCCAACTCGTGGCCACAGCTCTCAGTGCATTTGCCACCGCTTGCAGCACCCACACAGTGGTGGATGGCAGCTGGCAGTCGTGCTGAGCCGCAGTAATGCGGTCACTTCTCAGCATCGTCTTGTGGCTGCCTGTGGATATGTCTGAATAGCCTTGCCCTAGAGCCATGTGCTTTTCCATGTGGGTCTCCCTCCTCCCAAGTGCCCACCCTGAGGGGGATGGACAAAGTGACCTCCAGAGGTCCCTTCCAGCCTCAACCATTCTGTGATTCTATGAAGAATCACCCCTCCGCAGGCGAGGACGTGCCTGTAAGAGGTGGGATGGCACATGGGATCTCTGTCTGTGGGGTGATGCTCCTCTGGTGTGGCTGGCAGCCTTAAGTATTGCGAGTTGAAGAGAAGTGAAGTGAGACTTTTACCAGGAAATGAGCTCAGGGAACTAGGTAATCAAGTGATAAATTGTTGAATTGTGTAGTGGTGTGTGTTGTGCCCCTGTGGAGGAGCTGGCCCAGAGGCCACGAGTGGTTTAGGAAAAACAAGACAACAGAGATGTGCCTAGGGGCCGTGGAACACAATCTTGAGCATCCAAATGTTTGCCTTTGTAATGCTGCTCCTGGGAGCCTTGGCTGCTTGAGATTGTAGTATGTGTCTCTTATCTCAGCCAGGCAGGCCAAAACACCCAGACACTGTAATATTTTTCTTCAGAACCAACCAGAAAACCTTTCTTTGAGACTGCATGTACACCAGCTTCCCATGGTCAAGAACTATCCATTTATAAAACTATTTTGCAGGACTGTGGGAAACAGAGATGTTGAGGTAACTTACAGGTGTTGCTGGAGGAAACGTTCTCCCTCTGAAAGCACTGCCCCGGCTCTGGGCTGTGCTGGACCACAGCAGTTCATGGTGCTCATCAGGATCCTTGCTTTTCAGTGGCTTCACCCAAGGCCACTGTCTTGACTTGTCCTCAGCTTCAGCATGCCTTCTGCTCCCTTCCATCTGAGGACATGCACTAGCTGGCTCCAACATCACCTGCAGTTACTCTGTAAGAGGTAGAGGAAGGAGACTGTAACTAATAGGACAGAGGTTCATCAGGATGCTCCTTCCCACCCTCCAGATAAAGCCACTGAGGCTGTCTGGGATGTTTTGGTGTCTGGAAAAACATCTGGAGTGACTGGCAAGATGAAGTGGGTGATGCTTGATGGCTCCTTTGTGATTTCAGGGCAGAGCACAGTGAGCTGCATGTGTGTCCAACAGAGACACTTGGAGCTGACCTTGCTGCAGACCAGCTCTCTGCATATGCACACCTGTGGGTGTATGCTACCAAAGGGAAAGACGGTGTCTTTATGCTTTGCAAACCCTTTCTGCTTGGGGCTTGGGACAAGCAGGGCTGAAATAGAGGGACAACACAGTTGTGCTGTGTGGCACCCCAAGTTCATGCTACGTCAGGACCTGACGAGGACCCTGCCTTGCTGACTGAGCTCTCTGCCTGCATGTGGACACTCCCCTGGTTGCAGCAACCTGCTCTGTCTCAAACGCAGCTGCCTGTGAGCAGGCCCCAACACAGGCCCGTGGCTCCATCAATACCTCCTGCACTGGGAGTGCATCTCCCTGGAGCCGGGCTTGCCCGAGGAAGCTGGTGTGGGACAAGCACACTCAGCCACTGTTTGTCTGCAACCCTGTTCACTGCTGTCCCTCACATGATGCCCTGGCTTTGCTACCAGCAGCACTGGCCTCCACCTGCACATCTCTGTGTCCCGAAGCATTAACTCACACCAATGAGACCAGCTCAGCAGCAAGAGTCAGCAAAGGGTTGTTTTGTCTGTTCACACAGGACTCGGGTTCCCACCATGCTCACACACAGCATTATGGACAGGGCAAGCGTACAGTGTCAAGAAGACAAGGATCACTGGTGATGGGACAAATGCTGGAAAGAAGTGGGATGGTCCCAGAGTGGGGAGAAACAAATAGAAGTTGCAGAGAAGACAGTGAGGAGCTGCTTCAGAGGAGCCTCCTGCTGAGCCACGAAGGCCTGTCTGATGCTTCATCGGCCAAGTTCTCAGGCAGTGCCCAGATGCGGGCACTGAACTGCTTGAGGGCAGCAGTGAGGGAGGCTGTCACAGACCTGCACCCACAGCTGGTGGCCCACAACCTCTGGAAAACACTGCTGCCGATCTGCGTGCGACCCTCATGGCACACCTGGCTGGGGCAGCCACGGAGACCCACTTTGGTGTAGGAACGGGGGCCCAGGAGGGAGCAGCATCCCAGCCACAGTGCTGCTGGCAGCACAGCCTGCCAGGGAATTACAGATTAATGTGGAACTGATCTGAGATGAAACACTTTGGATCAGGACCACGACCAAAAATATTTTGAGTCGGATCAAACTGAACCAAACAAATCTGTTTGTTTCCTGCTTTTCCAGCAGACAGTCAGTCTTAAAGGTCACAGAGCTGAGAAGCGTGGCTGGGCACAAGTGGATTTTCCCTTAGGAAAACTGCAGTGACAGGAAATTCTTTACCAGCTTTGCCCTAGGGGTGAGGAAGGGGGTGATTCACCTCTCCCAATTTTAGGTTTCTTTGTAAGGAGCTGAGATTGGGAGCCCTAAGATGAAGAGAGTTGGGCATGTCCAGAGGGGAGCCAGCAGAGAGGTCCCATCTCTCCAGGGGACATGGCCAGCAAGAGTGAGGCTGGTCCTCCTGCATCCTCCTGAATGCTGAGTGGAGGCTGAGACTCCTCAAAGTGGTTCTCTGAAAGGCTGACTTTCGGGAACTGGGAGCCTTTCCAAGCTTTGGGGACTGTGTCAACATGGCGTGAAGGTATGCAGACAGGTTTAGGCAGACAGGGATGAGAACAATCAGACATACCCCTTCCAAGAACTGTTTTTTTGGTAATTCCCTGTATTATTGGCCGGCGTCATCCAGTGACTCAGAGATAGAAAACTGCAGGGTTTGTAACCATCACACCTGTTAGTCCCCCATTCTCTCCCAAAAGCAGAGCCCCTATGCTCTGATCAATAACTCCGCGGGCACGCTGAACCTTGGACCAGGCAGCTGGTGAAGGCTGGAGCAGCCGCTCTCATTCGCTTGTGTCTTCCTGCAGGCAGCCACGCTGGAGGAGATGCTGCAGGGCTGGGGAGCTGCTGGCTCCCACCCAAGGGCAGGTCCCCTCTGATTCAAACCCGAGGTCTCTCAGCTCTGTGCTGTGAACTCACCTCAGCAGCCGGCTGATCCCTGAGGTGATCTCGCCCACCAGGTTTTTCTGCAGGTGGGAGCAGTCTGGAGGGCCGCACAGCCGTGGGAGAGCAGCAGCCAGGCGCAGGCTCCCGGCAAGGTGCGCTGCTCTGTGCAGGGCCAGCTGCAGCCCGCGCTGCCCGCCGGGAGACTGTCGGTGCTGCGGCTTCCCGCAGCCCTGCTCTGCCGGTCCCTGGGGGAGCCCGGCTCTCCCAGGCAGGTGTGCGTGAGGGAGCGGGCCCAGAACATCCGCTCTGTGCCCAGGGATGCTACTGCTGCAGAAGCAAGGCAGAGGCCAGACACGTATACATGCAAGCAGCTGTGTGCATGTATAGATGTGTGTAGGGGGCTACTCAGTCTGCATCCTTCGCCTCTGCTGGTGTACTCGTGTCTAATTGATGCAGTCTAGTTTCTAAACTAAGAACAAGCACTTAAAATTTGGCAATGTCTCTTTAATTCGAAGAGCACTTTTAAGATGCTCAGATGTATTTGGCAACTGTGGTCTGTTTTTATTAGTAAAATGATAGCATATGATATCTAAGTCTGTTTTCATTGCCCTTGTTGAAAGAGATGCCAAATGCAAATCCATTTAGAGAAGCGAACTGGATTTATAAACTTCCTTTTGCTGTGCCTATTAAACTGGTGACAAGCCGGGGCCTTGGAGTTTCTCTCATTTTCCAGGCTGGGAGCTGGGTATTGGATTTGCATCAGCGCTGGCTGGAGCAGCGGCAGAGGGTGCTCTTCCCCTGCCCGCAGGCAGCTGCAGGCAGGCAGGAAAGTGAAGGGGAGCAAACAGTTCCAGCTTCGGGAGTGGATCTGCTGGAGGTGGCAGGGGAGGCCCATGGAGCCCTGGGAGGAACTCCTGTGCCTTCACCTGGCTCTGCTGTCACCTGGCTGTACCAGGAGGTGCCCGCACTCCTGCCGGCAGAGCTGCCATGGTCTGCGGGAACATCCCTGGGCAGTGCCCCTGTGGGGCCTGGGACTGATGAGCTCAGGGCCACACCACGGTCTGTGGCAGAGGAGAGCTGATCTCAAACCTGCCCAGCCCTGGGGACAAAGCTGGCTGCTGGTGACTGATCCATGTTTTCTTTGGCAGGTCCCTCCCTGTCCTCTCTGTTTCTCCCCTGGGATCCCAGTAGCCGCATTATCTGTGGAAGATACCTCTGTTCCGATGCATGTGTTTTTCCTCTCTCTGTCTCTGTGGCTGTTCATCCTGCACTTGGAGGGGCTGGCGCCTGGCCGCACAGCCAGGGCACCCGTGTGCCCTGCAGAGGGGAACAGTGCCCTCATGGGAAGGCTGTGTGTGGTGAAGGTGCTGGGAAAGGTGCGCCGAGCTTGTTCTCTGAGTTCCTACTGTTGCTGACCTCTGTTGCTGACTTGCCTTGCGCTGCCACAACTTTCTCCTTGGAAAAGTGCAGATAACATCATGTCCCTGGGTAATGCCATATGGAAGGAAACCATAAGCCAGTATCATCAGGGGTATTTGTGTTGATGGACTGACCCTCGTTCTCCTCCAAACAACCACAACACTGCCTACTGCACCTCCCGAGCTCACCCCGATGTCTGACCTGGGACAGCCATCCACATTCCCTCCCAGTTTCTGCATTTCTTACCTTCACTTCATCCCCTCGTAATGGCCCATAGGCTTATTCTGGAAGCTCTTCCGGGAACATGACAATCCCTACCCCAAATGCCTGATGGCTGCAATTGCCCAGCCCAGTGCCACGATGTGCGTGGGAGCAACACCTCTCAAGCTGGTGGGTATGGCTCCTGACCGGTGTGCATGTGCGCTAGCGCAAGCCCAGAAACTGTAAAGCTTGCGCAGCATTAACAGCACTGAGTCATCATGATGGTTCAGAGCATTTAAAGTTTTATTTCTAGCAATAAGCCTCTTTTTCCAAAAGCATCCAAGATCCGGGGAACACCACTGCTAGATCTGACCTGGATCTTTCCAACTAGGCACATGGCACTGGGAAGGGGGTGTGGGAACCCCATCTACCTTGAACTGATGGAGGATGTGAGGCTCTCTGAGGCAAGGATGGGCTCCAAGGATGGGGTGATGGAGGAGGGCAGCACAGAGGAGAGAGGAAGGAAACCACCTCAGTGGCACCAACAGTGTTGTCCCCACTCTGCCTGCAGTGGGCTGTACTTCAGGCGGGCTGGGTGCAGCTGGGGGTGTCAGCCTGCTTTATCTTGTGCCTGCTAATGGGCATGACCTCGTCTGACCTTCTCCACCATGTTGTGTCTTTGCTGCTTGTCCTGCAGACAGCCAGGTACACCCGCCCGGTGCCTGGGGAGCACCAGCTGCCCCAGCCAGCACTTCCCAGCTGAAAACACATGGAGGGAAGTGATTCACTCAAAGCCACCCAGTGAGTCAATGGCAGAGCTGGGAATAAAGCACAAGTCTTCTCCTGCTCAAACCACTAACTCAGCCAGCTCCTCCAGGGAGGTCGGGTGCGTTTGAGGGGATCGTGAACTATTCTCTCGCCTGCTTCAGCAGCTTCCAGAGAATCAGGGCTGCAGAAATAACTCAGTCCCAGTTCCACAGCAGATGCTCTGCTCCAAACTGCACTTGTGAGATTGGTTATTTTGAAAAATATAATGACTCCAAGGAGGAGACTGTGGCTCCTGCCAGAATAGAGCACGAGGGTCTTTGCACAGTGGAGAGGGTGGTGAGCTGGGTGCAGAGATCCTGACTCCAGCCCTCGTTCGGTTGCAGGCAAGTTGAGGTACCCAGGGGCTTCCAGCCGCAGCAGCTTAATGATTTACTGCCCTTCGTTTTGTTGCTGTCGCGGTGTGTGCTCGTTCACGTGGCCTCTGGCTGGGCTGGCTGCAGTGCGAGGGGATGGGACTGTGCTCTCCAGCCCAGCCCGACCTCCCTGTGTCCCACGGCCAGAGCTGGGTGCTGTACGGTAGAGCCAGCAGCCGCAGCATGGCTGGGCACTCCTGCTTGCACCTTGAGGGGCTTCCCCTCCCAGCACCCAAAGGTGGGAGCTGGCACCTGCTGGGGCTGTCAGCTCCCTGGCCAGTGCACGGCAGCTCTGCTGCCCTCTCCTCCCTGCTCTGCTGCCTTGCTGGGATTCGGCTTTCGGAGCAGCTTATCTCTGTTTCCAATGTGCAGGCTTAGCCAAGCCGTGCATGTTTCTTGTTTGTTTGTTGTTTCAGTCCTGCTCTCTGCCAGCCCTGGTGGCAGGCAGCGCCGGCAGCTGAGCCCACAGCGACCACAGGGTGGACCTTGCTGGACCTCTCAGCCATGCTGCCGGCACAGCCAGGCCAGCCGAAGGTGGCTGCGGTGGCAAGAGGCAACAGCCCCGGAGGAAAGGCTGTTTGTTTACCCTGGGCCACAAGCGTGCTCGTGCCGAGTCCGCGGCGTGCGGGCCAAGCCGCAGTGTCTGGCGAGCAACCGTGGGAGGATGGAGCGCACAAGGCATGGGAGCTGTGGTTTCTGCAGGCAGAGGAGCTGGTGTGCAGCTTTGGCGATGGCTTGCAGAAGTGGCCCCCAGGTTGGGAAAGGATGGACAGGGAGAGCCCCAACCATCTGCAGCACAGCTAGATCACTCTGTTTGGATTTCCAGTGGCTGCTGTGGACATTGATCTCGTGTCTGCTCTCACTCCCACTCCACACTGGTGGAGCGGTGGTGGGAACCCAGTGGTTCCTGCTGTGCTGGATGAGGGGCTGGGAGGGTCCCTGGAGGTGCTGCCCTCCCAGCTCATCCCCCAAGGAGTGAGCCCAGTGGCTGCAGCCATGTGTATGCCCTACCTGCTTTGTGATCCTGCTCTGCCACCCCAGGGCCCATCAGGATAGATTGTCTGGCTGTGGATACCACTCTGGCACAGGAACAACCATCACCTCAAATAGTCATCTGAAATAAGCCAGCACATGGCTTGTTTCTCCCTTTCCCAAAGGAAACCAAAGTGCAGCCCATTGCCTGAGGCCACAGGGGGTGCAGTGGTGCTGGGATGGAGACCCCGGGGAGATTCTTACACCAGAGCCGTTCATCTCCAGCTTCCTGATTTGTCCTTCCTCCTTCGTGGGAGGTTGGACTGTTATCTGGACTGTGCCCAGGATGATGGGTGGTGGAGCGGTGCAAGGGGCCGCGGAGGTCCCAGGAGGGGACAGAGGTTGGTCCTGATGCTGTCACTGTGCCGTAGGGATGGAGATGGACTCCTCCATCCTGCAGTAACCAGACCCTGGTGCTAGCGGGCTCAGACTGTGGCCCAGCACCCTGACCTGCAGCCTGCGTCTCCGCCAACGGGCACAGACATGCTCAGTGCTCGGATGGGGAGATGTGGAGGAGCGTCAGGGTCAGCCTGCTGCTGCTCCAGTGCCCGGAGAAAGCTGCTGGGGTGGCTGCAGAGCCAGTGCCCTTGGGGAGGCGAGGGGGTGGATGTCTGCATCCTCTTCTGCACCTCATTAACAACAAGGCATCCCCTGTCACCAGCTCGCCACAGAGCCCTGTGTGGGATCCCACTCCCCGCGGTCCATGCCGCTCCATTCTCCCCCGGCTGCTGAAAGCACCAGGGAGTTTGCTTACAACCTTGCCAGGCCAGCAGTGAGCTGGGAGGGCTCCAGTTGGCATGCTGTGGTTAGCCCCGGGCTCGGCAGCCCTCTGACACAGGAACCCCAGCGGGAAAATTATTCCCACCCGGGCAAGCAGTCAGAAATCAGGGACAGGCTCTGTTCACTCTCCCTGTGTGCTCTTGGTGTCAGGATATTGTTACTGTCACTGCTAGAATCATGCCGCCTCTGAGAGCTCGGGCAGGGGAAGGGAAGGCTGGGGACATTCCTGTCCTGCAGTGCGTGCTCTGGGGTGAGGTGAGGAGACTCCAAACTGCTATTACAGCCCCCAGCCCTGTGTCTGAGTCTTATCTGCTCTCAGGAGCCACAGTGCAGAACCGGAGTGGAGCAACCACGGAGCCCAGCTGGGTTGGCACGTCCCCAGGCACCGCTCAGTGTCGGGTTTGGCTTCTCCTACCAGAGGTGCTGCTGCGGTAGGATTGGATGCAGCAGCTTGCTGGGGTGAATTATCACCCTGCAGGTGCTGATGGCGGCAAGACCGGCACCATTATGCTTCCCTGACAATCTCTTTATACTGATTTCATGCTTCGGATCTGCCCGAGATCTGCCCTTTTTCTATAGGGAGAATAGCACGCGAGGGGCTCCTCCTCTACCCGCAGGCCCTGGCCCACTGCCACCGCCTTCAGAGGCCGTGGCAAAGTCATGCCACACTTTAATTACATCAATTAATTCCTGAATACCAGCCTTACTATGGCATGGGGCAGGACAGGGGGGCCAGGAGCCGGGAGCACAAATGGGCCGTTGTATTGTCCTCCCGTCTCATCGCCTGCCAGGTCCCGCTGGCCTGCCCCTGTGCTCCGAAATGCTTCAGCATCCTCGTGGCCTGCCCGAGGCGCTTGGCTGTAGCTCCCGTCCAAGCTGGATGCCCTGGACCCGTTCTGAGGATTCCTTGTGCCAGGAGAAAAAGAGCTGGGAGCTGTCGATGTCAGGGAGGGTTTGAGCCCTGTGGAAGTGGGCAGCATTGTGCCCATCCCTGAGGCCACAGTGGGGGTCCCGTGGTCCGTGGGTGGGTGACACTTCCCAGGGTGCAAAGGTGACTGTGGCCACTCTCAGCGGTGCCTCTGCGAGGCTGCCCAGGACAGCCGGAGGTTACATTGACCCTGTAGCTCTGTGGGGTGGTGCTTTGCTCCAGTTGACGTCAGCTCTGTCCCAGCAGCTGAAGAGTTGTCAGCATGCTGGGGGAGAGCATGGCCAGCCCTGGGGCTCCCATGGGACCTCCCACTGCACGGTTCTTTGAGGGTCTGGGGAGTTAATTTGCGAGGTGGCTCCCACAGCCTTGCTCTTCACTCCTGTGGGCCTCCCAAATCCTGTCCTGGGCTGGGTCTTGGTTTCCCTGGGGGGTGCAAAGCCCCTTGGTGCCTCCACGCTGTGCAGGACATGGAGGATGGCGAAGGAGTTTGTGCTCATGACTGGTAGATGTGGTCTTCAGCCTGCTGTGAGCAGCCGAGGGGGCTCTGGGCATTTTGGCTTTCTGGGTCCTGTTTCTTGCTGTTGGATGATGGCATCATACCACCCCATGGCCCCCCCGCGGAGGAGGGCTGTGCTAATAGCGGCAAGGTCAGGGCTGGGCAAAGACCAAGTGCTCTATGAAGACCTGGAGAAAGGTTTGCTAGAGCTCCTGGGTATAAATCCTGGAGCTGGTTTGCTGTGAAGCTTGGGATTTGTCCTCTGCAGCCACTCGAGTGCCAGGCTGCCCTCCTTCATTGTGAATCCAGAAACTGCCCAGAAACACACTAGAAGATATTGCTTGACCCTTGGTGTGCTACTCCCTTTGTCAGAGTTTGCTGTCAGAAATCGCTCCTCTTGGACACTCAGGCGGCCGTCTACCTCCAGGGCCTCAGGCCAGCTGTAGGATCAGCTGGGCAGGGAGGATCCCCAGTCTCGTGTCACTTTGCACCCAGGAGCCCAATTTATCTTCTAGCCCTGGAGTGGAGGCCACCCCTCGCCCAGGTTAATCCCCTTTTCTCTGAGGACATTTTATCCACAGAAACTTGGAGATTTTCAGCAGCGAGCTGGGGCCGTGCCGGGGTGGGGAGCCGGCCCCGAGCAGCGGCAGGGTGGGCAGAGCTGCCTGCTGGGTGCTGGTGAGGCAGCACTGCCAAGGCAGCGGCTGCTGGTGGCCCCGAGCCCAGCGGGAGCATTTTGAGGAGGCCGTGTAATTCAGCCCATTGTCATGCTATCTGCAGGAGCAGTTTGGGGGGGGGTTTGCTCATTATAGTGAGGGCATCCACCGGCATTTCTCTGCCATGGGTCCCCCCCATGCTACCGCCTCCAGTGCTGTGAGGCACTGGGGGCTCAAGCTTTTGCTGCTGTCTCCCCACTGCCCCAACTCTGACCCACACCCCAGCCCTATGGTGCTCCTGTGCTCATGTACCACAGCACTGCTCATGAGCCAAGCTGGCAAATGATTAATGGGTGTGTGAAAATCAAATGCTCTTTGCGTGGATTGCATGCAGCTGGAACAGAGAGAAGAGAGAGGAATGAAAGAAAAGGAAAGGGAAAATGAAAAGAAAAATGAAAAGGAAAAAGAAAAAAAAAGGGAAAGTGAAAAGGAAAGTGAAAAGGAAAAAGAAAAGGAACAATATAACTAAAAAAGAAAAGGACAAATAAAAAGATAAAATAAAATAAGGACAGACAAGAGAGAAAAGAAAGACAAAAGAAAAGGAAAGGAAAAAAGTAACTGAGGTCGAAATACTGTGGGGAAGCAGCCGTACCCTGTGTGGTGTCATCAGCTGGGAGTGTTTCCTGATGGGACCGTGTGCCTGCAGGGCTCTCTGGAGGAGAAAGCCAGGCTTTACTCCTGCCTTTACATCCAGGTTTCCTCCTGGATGAAGCCTTTGGGATCAAAAATGATTGGAGAGTGGAACAGCTCTGCTGTGTGGAAAGGCAGAGAGAGCTGGGGTTGTTCAACCCAGAGAAGCGAAGGCTCTGAGGAGACCCTGTTGTGGCCTTTCAGTACTTACAAGAAAGATGAGGACAGACTTTTTAGCAGGGCCTGTTGCCAATAAGACAAGGGGTGATGGTTTTAAACTAAAAGAGGTTAGATTCAAACTAGATATAAGGAAGAAATTCTTTACACTGAGGGTGGTGAGAGCCTGGCCCAGGTTGCCCAGAGAGGTGGTGGATGCCCCATTCCTGGAGACATCCCAGGCCAGGCTGGACGGGACTCTGAGCAACCTGAGCTGGATGAAGATGTCCCTGCTCATGGCAGGGGGCTGGACTAGATGAGCTTTAAAGGTCTTTTCCAACCCAAACCAGTCTATGAATCTACGATTCTATGATTCTCTTTTTTTCTGCAGGGTGTTTCCTGGGAGCCGGGGAGGCGGTGGGGTAGGGCTGCTCGGGTGAGGGCTGTGGGTGCTGTCCTGTCTGTGCCTGGGGTGGGAAGAGGCTTCAGCCTCTCTCCGAGGGTGCTCAGCCCTGCTGCCTGCACAGCGCTGCCTGAGACCAGAGCAGTGCTGGGCACCACTTTGCCCATAAAGCCAGTGCAGAGTCAGTCCTGCCCGGCATCATGCTTGGGCCACCCAGCAGGCTGAGAGGGAGGCTGACGTGCAACCAGCTCTCCTCCAGCTTGCCTGGGCTTATCCGTGCACCAAGGTGGTGCTTCGAGGGTGAGGAAAAGGGTCCCCCCCAGGCTGCTATCCCAGGGTGATGGTAACTGCCTGCAGAGGCGCAGTGTGTGAGCTTGCAAACGTGTGTGGGAAGAGGCAGAGAGTGAGCTTGGACAAGTGTGTGCAAGGTGCAGTATGTGAGCTTGCACACTTGTGAGCCTACATGCCTGCATGTGTGTGGCAGTGTTTGAGCCTGCACATATGTGTCTGGATGTGCAGTGTGCAGGCCAGTGTGTAAACGGGGAGTGTGGGATCCCACTCACATACTGCAAGATGGGCTGGGTGTGAGCTTGCATGTGCGTGTGTACAGGTGGGCTACCCCTGGGAAGACAGGGCCAAATGGAGCCCCAGGGACTGAAACAAGAAGGGAGGATAGTTTTTTCAGTGCAAATGTTCTCTTTCACAGCAGAGGGTTAGAAAACAAACGGCTCTTCCAAAACAAATGGGGCTTGTCGGCCCCAGCAATGGAGAGAGCTGCCAAGAGGCTGCTGGGTGGGAAAGGCCACGCAAACATTGGTTTAATCCCTCTGTCCTCCCGCTGTCTGCAGAGGTGCTCTAGCAACATCCCCACATCTTGTACTGCAAGACGCTGCAAGGCACAGGCAGCTGCCTGGAGATTGCTCCTCACCCATGGGGTCTCCTGGGTCCCCCTCTCTGGCTCCCCCAGCCCTGCCCTTGGTGAGCAGCTGAGTTCCGCAGGAGGTTTCCACCCTCCATCGAGGACTTGTGCTCCCTTTGCTGTAGGGCGTGGGGCATTTGGTTGTCCAAGAACCAAATGGGAGGGCACCAGGAAGATGCAGCCAGGGCTTTTCAATAGTGCGCAGAAAGATGGTGAGAGGCAGGAGCTGGAACAAGGGAAATTCCCTGTAAATGCAAGGACAAATCATGAGGCCACTGTGACGGTGCTCAAATACTGGAATAGGGACCTTGAGATGGGTGGGAATCGCTGTCATTGGGCATACTCAGACCTTGACTGGAGCAGCCTGGGAGCAGCCTGCTCGGAGCCGGCCCAGGTGGGAGCAGAGACCTTCATGAGGCTCCATTAGGCAGCACCGCACCCTGGTCTGGGGAGAAGATCCTTCCTGGAGCTGGGGGTTGCAGGGGAGGCCCCCATGCTTGCAACCAAAGTGGAGCAAGGAAGAGTGGGCAGTGAGACTCTTGGCCTCTTCCCTTCTGTCCTGTAGCCATGAGTCTGGGTGCTGCATCCTCACGTTTCAGTGCTGCGAGTCTGCATTGTGGCCTGGATCTGTGCTTGGCTCCCACTGAAAGAACCTGGGATGAGGCTCAGCAGCATCCGGCAAATGTAAGATCTGTTAAAAAAATGCTTATGGAAGAGGAAAAAAATAGCAAAAGGTTGAGGAAAGAGAGAATAAGACAGACAGCAACCCCATGAGACTTTCGCCTCAGGAGCAGGAAGCAGGAAACATAAGGAGCCATTTATTTTAAGTAAACTATAAATATCGGACTACAACACACGCATGTAAGAAAAGAAAAGTTGGTCTGAATCCAAAGATTTCCGAGAGGTCTTGAGCAAACATGTGTGATTGAGTTTGGCAATGGTGTGTGTGCATGTGTGCTGGTGTGTGTGCTAATCAAGGGCTGTGCGCTAGATACGGCATCATCCCCCCAAATCAAAACCAGAGCAAATTCAAAATTGAGACAAAAATGAGTCTGAGTCTTGAGGCTGGTGATAAGATCAGCGTGTGAGGGGGTGAGAATGGGGAGCACCCTTCCATGCCCTCGTGCTGGGGCACGTCCCTCTCTCCAAAAGCTCCTGCTCTGGTTAGGAGCAGCATTGTGCTGCTGTGCCACACTGCTTGTCCCCAGCATCACCCGTGGAGAGTGTCCCGTGTCCTTTACTGGTGCCTCCTGCCAGGACTGTGGCGTGGGCTGCCAGGTGGGCTCTGGGCTTCTACCACCACCACCACCACTCTCCTTTCCAAGTCTCTGGCTGCCAGCACACTGCCTGGGAGCTCTTACAATCTGGGCTGCCACTACATCCTCATGGGAGCACCAGGGTGCTACCAGCTCCGTCAGCCACATCCCCTGGATCCTCTTGGAGAAGCAAGTGCTGAGGACAGCGTCTGGTGGATGCGGCCACACGCTGGGCTGCTGCAGTGTGAGCAGGGCAGCCCTGCTAGGGAGGAATTTGGGCAGAGCTTGATCACCACCATGGCGGGGAAGGCCTCCGAGTAAAGGCCCTGGGTACTGGAGAGCATGGCCTGGTGCAAGCAGAGCTCCTGTTCTGCTCCTGGTGGGAGAGGACCCACCCCGGAATGATGCCCCTGGCAGGCTTGGTGAGCTTGGTTGCAGAGCTTCAGCCTTTAGCAGCAGTCTTGGAGCTTGCTTGCACCCTACCAGTGCTAGTAACTCTGGTCATACTCAGGCAGCTTGCAGCTGATCTGCACCAGCGTCATTTGGACTAGAGCCCTGCTTTAACCTCAGGCAGAGAATAAATCTGATGGGCGTGAGGTGCTGGCCCTTGTCATGCTGCCAGGCTCGATGACAGTTAACATATTGCTCTGTGAACGGCGCCTGCTTTGTGTGACTGCTCTTATCGCAGCAAGCTGACAAGTTTTGCCCTTTTCTTTTCACTGGTGTGAAGTATTGCCCCAGTCCCCGAGGGCCAGCCTGGCTTTCACACGCTGCCTGCCCCAGTGCTGGGACGCGCCAGTGTTTCTGCTACATGAGGCATCCCTGTCTCTCCTCCCTGCCAGCGCCTGATGCTTAACGGCAGCATGGGAGGGGACAGGGATGCCAGCAGCGTGCCCAGGGCTGAGCTGGGCTACAAGTGGCCACAGAGGACCCAGTGTACGCCTAGCCTTGTGGCCTGGCTGCCCCGGCACCCTGGCTGCACCCGCTCATTGCTCTTGGCCGGCTGCCCCAGCTGGCGACTCATGGGGCTCTGTACTGCTGGCACGGGGCTGCTCCCCCAGCAAGGGACCAGCCGGCCTGAGGGCTGTGGCAGGGCGGGTGGCTGGTGATGGGCAGCTGGTTGCCAGGGCTCGGTGGGGTCTTGGGCTCCTTGTCCTGCTGCGTTGGGGGGCTCCAACACCTCCTGCACTACCCTGCCGACTCTGCCGCTCTGTCCTCCTCTTGCCAGGTTGGAGGGCACTGGCAGAGCCAGGCTGGAGCAGACCGCGGTATCGGCTGTTGATGTGTCACACCAGACTGTGCCACCACTCTGTGCTGCCCGCAGGAAGCTGTGGAGACAGGTCTTGCCGCCAGTGCCGCCCGTTAGACCTTTCAGGAGAAGCGCAGGACCACGGTGCGGTCGGTGCCAGATGTGTCTGCAGGATTACAAATATCCTGAGTAACAGATTACTGTGTCACCACTTGTTTGCTCTGTCTGCCACCAGCATTGTTTTACATCTCTGTGGTCAATGTGGCCTCCTCCGGCTGCCATCACTTGTCACCATCAGTCACACACACTACCCTCAGACTTGGCCATTAGGCAGATTAGCCTTAATTGGTACTGCCCGTCATCACTAATCACTATCTTCATTGTCAGCTTCAACACCACCCAATGACTACAGTTTCCACTTATTAGGAGCGTGGTGGATTCTCCAGCACGTGGTGTCTCTGATCCAAGATCAGATATCTTCTCTGAAAGGGATGGTCTGGCTTCAACATGTCCTGGGGACCTGGCTCCCCAAGCAGGGTCTTTTAGTGCTCCCAAGGTGTCGAGCAGGTTTGTCCCTTCCTGGTTTAGAAGCCACCTGCTGCCTGTCCCTGCTGCTGGTGACAGGATGCTGCTGTGCTGAAATGAGACCCAGGTTGTGCCGGGTCCCAGGGTGCCTGGGTGAGCCGATGGGGTGCTCAGGCACCCAGGTTGCTCTGGTGGGTCTTAGGTGGGGATTGCATGAGCTGAAGTCAGGACATGGTTGCAGGCCGGTCCCTCTCCATAGTCCCATCACCCCACATTCCCACAGGATTTTTGGGCAGGAGCAGACAGCTGGCAGGTAGAGGCCATGAGCCAGGCTCTTGAGCAGGGTGGGCATGCAGGGTTTGTGTCCTGCTCCAAAATGTGCTGGGCAGGAGTGCAAAACAGGGTGGACGCAATGCAAAAGGATGTTTTCCTCCCTGCTGGATCTTCCTCCAGCCTCGTGGCACTGCTCTGAGCTGCGCCCTGCCTCGCATCCCCTGATGTCCCAGGCACCCACAGCTGCCGCTGTGCCCGCAGCGATGCCTGCGGCGCTCATCTGATGCACGGCTGGTCCTGGCAAGGAGGCAGCAGCTGCCATGTGTTTAGGAGAGACACAGAAAATATTGGGGTGGGCTACAGGGAAGGTCAAACAAACCATTTATTTTCAGGCAGAATGGTCAGATGTGAGTGTCTCTGTTTAGGAATCACATCCAGATGCTGAAGTTAAACATCTGGGCCTCACCTCTGTGTTTTGTCTACACCCCCCAAGCGCGGCACAGGCTTTGGAGCCATCTGCCAAGGTGTTATCACCTCGTTCATCAGCTGCCCTTCACCTCCGGCCGGGGCTCCCACATTCCCTTCAATATGCTGGGAAGGGCTGGGAAGATCCCGGATATTTGAGCTCTGCTGCTGGCCACACTCTGCCTGCCCCCTGCATCCACCTCCCAGGCTGCTCTGCAGCTGCCACTGGTGCAATGAGTTTAAGGCCCTCAGCTGCACAGGCCTTTTGGCTTTTTCCCTGGGCAGCAGTGTGGGAATGTGTTTGGTAGAACTTTGAATTGGTCCTTTCATGTCTTGGAGAAGATGAGGGCTCTTCATGCACCAAGAAGGGTTGTGGGGCTGGTGGAGGGTTTGCACAGCCCCGTGGGAGTGGGACCGGCAGCTATGTGCTGCCAGCCCCATGCCCGCAGGTTGTCAGTCCTTCGGTGGAGGTTTGTGTGACGGGCGTCTGCCACCCAGGCAGTTAATATCCTGTTGAGCAACTCGGCTGGCACAAACACATCTGTCTGCAGGAGGAGGTCCTGGAACCTGACATGCAGCCAGTGCTGGAGCAATGCTGGCAGTGGGGCCGCAGTGTGGGGTGGCACAGGGCACATGGCCAAGGCATGCTCCAGGCTGGAGGGTCTGATGCTGGTGCATGCAGGCCGCTGCCGATCAGGCGGATCTCAGCAGGGCTGTGCCATGGGCAGAAGGAGAAGCCAGAGGTTCTGTTGAATGAGCTGTTTGCCCTGGTGCTGTAGCTGCCGAGTCCCCTCCATTCAGCAGAGCCCTGCTCTCCACATGGAATAGTTTCTAGAGAGGCTCTGGCTTTTGCAGCCCTTGTGTTGTGTGCTCTGCCAAGGTTCAGGTTCTTTGGATATGTCTACTGCATAAAGAGCTGCTGGCTTGCTGGGCTGGAGCCCTTGCTTGCTTTGGGTGATCTAACCCACGCGGTGGCACAAGTGATGAACAGGATCTTCATGGTGGTTTTTGAATACTCCATATGTTTCCTCTTCCTTCAGCAGTGCAAGGAAAACTGTCCTTGCACCATGTAACATCTGGGAGCCGAATAACAAGGTACCTTTTGCTCAGGGGAGTGCAACCCTGTGGCTTCAGTCATGAGGCAGGATGGGGATCACCACTGTCCCAACAAAACCAAGACCTGGCTGTCTTGACTTGGCCAGCCTGACCAGCTCAGACCTGCTTGTGTTGCTTTGGATGTTATTTTGATCCTGGCTTGCTGCTGCCTCTGCTTTTCCAGGAAGATCCCCACATATCCCATCATACCTGGAGCCGGGGTGTGCTGGAAGTCACTCTCAAATCTATTTACCACCCAGTTTCCAGGCCAGCGCTACAGACTTGAGACAGCTGCAACAGGGAATTCGAGACCCTACAGAAGGACCTGAATTGCTACCACGGTCGTACTTCCCCACAGTCCTTTCACTTGCAGAAACCCAAGGCATATTATATTTTACAGCCCGATACCAAGGAGACTCACCACCTCAGGAACAGGCCATCAGGCTGGATATTGCATCCATTTCCTTTCTGGAGGTTAGCCACTAGTGATCACTGGGGAGAGGGGGCTTTGAAACAGAGTTGGAGGAATGCAGCCCCAAAATCCTCCTTGGTAGTATGAAGTCTTCAAAATCAAGATTTCAGTTTGAATTGCCCAAGTGAGCCTTCTACTTTAATGGCAAAAGGCCTGTTGTTTAGTTGGCGTCCCCCATCTGCAGAGCTTTACGGTGGCGAAGCAGCCTGTGCTGTCTCTGACGGCTGCACCGTACATGTGAGGAAACCTCACACTTATGTATGCTTTCCATGCTGAGACCTGGAAGAGGCTTACCAGGAGGTGTCCCTTCTGTCTCATGGAAACAAAGCACTGAGACATGTCTCCTTGACCAGGGCGAGAGGCAGAGTTGAGGTAAGAGCTCCATGGTCAGCCCTGCTGCAATGGGACCTCTCTGGTGGTGGGAAGAGGCTCAATGCTGCTGTCTGAAGCCATGGCCAGGAGGAATGATTGCAAACCTGGACGGGAAGTGCAGCTTCATGCTCACCGCTTCCTTGGCTCAAAGCGTCAGGCCAATAAAGATCAAAGAGCTTCCCCTTGTTTTGCTTCATTCTTCTGCTGGGAAACTTTGTGAATGTCCTGGCACAGACAGCCTTGGAGCACCTTCTCTGTGCAAGTCAGGTCCAAGATAATAAAAGAAAAAATTTGGTTCCTTCCAGTGTTTCCAAGGGGAAGGGCGTCTGACCACGAGCTGAAGCAGCAGAGCCCAGGCGTATTGGCAATGCCTCCATCCCAGCTCCTCCACTCAGGGCTGGGATGTCCACCAGCTCTGGTGCCCTGGACGTGAGTCCCTGTTCATGTTTCCCCTTGGCTGGCTCTGTGTGCAGGCAGCTCTGCTCAGGATATGTCAGCTGTGGGTAAGTCAAGCTGACCTTGGTGTGGCCTGCTCTGCAGAGAGCTTCATCCGCTCTTTGCTTTTCTTTTTTCTTGGGAATCCATTTTTTTCCCCTGAGACTTCAGCCCCCAGCTCTGCCTGCAGGTGAGTTGCAGTTGCATGGGATGATGGGGCCGATGCTTCCCTCGCTCTGCGGGATGCTGGAGTCTGGAGTTGGCACAATGGGCTGAGCGGCATCAATACGCTCCATCCACCGTCCCCTGCCGAACAAGCAGCGTTGCCTGTGCCCTGGACCCTGAGCAATGCAGGGTCTGGCTATGTGGAGCAGCATGGTGGCCTCAGGGGTGGCCACCCAGGGTCGTCCCAGTTCTGCTGCCAGCACTCCTGGCCCCTCACCTGCAGCACAAGTGGGTCTGGGTGAGTGTGTCCCAACATCATGTTTCTGGCCTCATTGAGGCAGGCCATGCAGAGAGACATTTGGAGCTGATTAATTAGTAGAAAGGAAACAGGTCTAGAAATAAGGAACAGCTGGCATCTGAAATGGAGAGTGGCAGTAAGTTTATTGCAAGGGCCAGAGGCAGTGAGCAGCAGCTTTGGAGGGTTTGGGGGATTCCTTGCAGCTAATTGCCATATGACAAACTCTTCTCATCTCTGCAAGCAGCCACCATGGGATGGGGACCAGCTTGTGATGATCTGCAATGCTTTAGCTACAGTTTTTGCTCAGAGTTAGCCAAGAGACAGGCTTGTTTTATGCTACCAGTTGAGGGGTCAGAGAAATTCTGGTGTGTTGGTGGCTGTTAAAGAGAGTGATCCGGACATCCCAGAGTAGCCGACTGCTCCTGGGAAGGTTTCTCTTGAGTTCTTCTAAATATCCGTGATCAGCCAGCGGTGGACACACAACGCCAGTCAGATGGGCCTTTTGGTGTAACTTTGTAGGGCATCTCTAAATGCATCCCTGTGAGCTCCCAATAAAATTAATCTTTTTCTTGCCTTTTCTTGGCACCCTCCTTCTTGAATGTAGGACCCAACCAACTAGAAGATGAGGCATAGGGAGGGAAGTCAGGCAAGGCAGACCCTTGTACAAGCATCCTGGCTGAAGACATCTGCCTTGTGCACTCTTACTGGGGCTCAAGCTCAAGCTTGACTTCCAGGCAGGTCTTTTGGTGGCTCTTCTGTGTAAGAAAATATCCTTTCCTCAAGCATCATCATTGAATATAGCCCTGTTGCCACCATATCTTTTCTGAGGTTGCAGTCTTCAGGATGCCCCAAATGTGTTTGATTGTCTTGTTCTACGTTGTGCGCCCTATTCCAGTATGTGATTCCCGTGAGTTCCCCTTCTCTGTGGCTCAGCAAAAGCTGGTGGGGGTGACACTGGTGTTCTCCGATGCTGTGACTGTGCTGGGAGAAGGGACCACAAGGTGGCTGTGACGAAATGCTGTGGGCTTTGGCCTTATTTAACACCCAGGAGGCCCTCTTGGGGAACAGGTTGCAAACCAGACATATATATATATATATATTTATGTGTGTATCTTACGTGGGGGTGTCTGGGGCCTCCTGGCAGTGCTGCTGGGGTGACATCTATGAGAAAGTGGCTGAAAATCAGGAGTTTCACCCTTGTGGAAACTGTGATATTTCAGAATTTGGTTTTGTGTTCAAGAGGGTGGAAAAATCAACTTGTTGAAATCTTCTGTGGGATGGAAAGTTCCAAAAAGAAAAAAAATACCAAATGAGAGCAGAAACGTTCAATTCAGCAAACTTCATTTTCAGCTCCCACACGCCAGCCCATGCCCTCCCAAGCTGGCAGGGCATTGCCAGCCCTCGCTCTTCTCTCTGGACCAAGCTTCATGGGGGCCTGGGCTCTTGTGGTGGGACTTGGGGTGCATGAAGGCAACCTGTGATACATCACAGGAAGTTTTGTGTCAAGCTGACCTCAAACTGTTCCAGTTTGGCTAAACAAGCCTGAGGCTTGGCCTTTGAGAGAAAACCAGAACTGTCTTGCGGGTAGAACATTACTTTTGTAGGAGCTGTGTTTTCTACAGGAAAACTGCTGATCAGCAATGCTGTGGGCAAGCGAGCCTTGGCTGAATGAGAAGAGCAGGATGTACCAGGAGTGGGGAAAGGCTGTGCCAGCCATGGGCATCTCTGCCCAACCAAGGTGTCTCTGCTCTGAGCTCATCAGCAGAGCAGCGTGGAGTCCAGCCACCTGTGGCTGGATCTGAAGGACCACTGAAAGGCTCCTAATGGAGATAACCAGAGTCTGTGATGGTCCCATGGAATATTTTTCTCCAGCTTGGTTCCCCGATGCAGAGAAGATGCTTTAAAAGTGGGTGTTCGTGGTTAAGTTGGTATTCTACCAGTGAGAAGAAGAGGGGAGCTCCCAGCTCCGCATGTCATGCACGCAGTTTCACCAGGAACCACCTGGCTGATCAGCAAGGTGTGCAGCTGGGAGGGCACACAGAGGGATGGATGGGCAGGTGGGAGTGATCTGCATCCCCGGCCAGGTCCAGCTCAGAGCTGCCTGCGGGCACCCCCGGCACCCTGTCGCCCACCCCATCACCTCTTGCCCCTGGGCTGCTCATGCCCGTGGCTTCTGACACTCTTCCCCATGGCTTGTCCTGGCTTCTGGCTGCTCTCCTGTGAAATTTAACACTGGGCACCCATCATGCAGGCTTGGACCTGCACCCAGCATGGTGCAGCCAGGGTGCGTGGATGGGGGCCCCACGGTGCCCAGTGCCGGGGCATCTCTGAGGCAGGTGTCAAGCTGCCAGCCTCGCCTCGGCTGAAGCCCTGCAGGGTTAACAAGGGCTGCTAATTATGCTCTGATTCATGGAGACATCTCTGTGTGTAAACAAGTGTTCAGTGTGGGGTGAAACATCTCATGGCACTTCCAGACCCAGAGATCTCTCGCTCCAGTCAGAGCAGGAATCAACCGCCGCCATCCCGGCTGCTCTGGTGACGGAGTTGGCCTCAAACCCTCGGCAGCGGTGGCAGAGGTGGTGACGAGGAGGGGGTCTTTTCTCTCAGCAGACTGCCACTTCTAAGCCCATCTTCCTAACGCGGGCTGGCTTTGAAGGAGAGTTCTCAAGTATGCGTTTCATTAAGATTTAATAAAGCAGCTGCCTGCTCTTGAAGCACAAAATGATTATTAGACCCTTTATTGAGGATTAATAGCTATGTAATCAGCACATATCTGGTTCCTACAGGCATCTATTACATAGCTTCTAAACCTCAGTGAATATGTTTCTAATTGGCCTTTAAGAACATGCTGTTGCTTTATTAAACCCTAATTAAATGCATATTGGGTGAAGTCCATTCAGAAGTGGTTATTGTGAACTACTTGTCATTACCTAATATGTGCAACCTAATGGGCGTTCAGCTTATTTGCTCTGTTAATTATTAGATTTTACGGCCTTTGTTTGAGCCTTATTTTTGTTATTTGGATCACATATGTTGTTTTCTTCCCTATTCAAAGTCCTCTGAAGAAGTGGGTGCTACTGTACGGGGCGGACTGGCACTGGGTTCTCTGAGCAGAGCGGGCTGGGAGAGGCTGTTCCCAGTCTACAGGTCTTTGTAGGGATGCTCCTGCGTTGCCTGCTTGCATTGGGCTCCAGCTGTGGCACTCGGACCTGGTGGAAAGCAACTTCAGGATGGGCTGAGGGTTTCAGGGTGGACCATCCTGGAGATCCTTGGGGCAACACTGGGGCTCGGGGGCAAGTCCTTTACCAGGCTGAGCTGCAGCTTCCACTGGGGACCTGACAAACCCTCCAGTCTTGTTTGTGGCTGTTTCCAGCGAGGTGCAGTGATGGTGTGGGTGCAGTCACGCTGACTGCCAGCAGCCTTTTGGCCTGGCTTGCTGTCTGCAAAACTGGCAGGCTGGTTTTGCCTTTAGGTGGGCTCTGAGCTCTGTCAAGCATCTCTTACAGATATGCAAGCCTGTTTCTCAAAACCTTGTGAACACAAAGTGTAGGACACCTTATACAATAATTAGGGGATGTAGAGAAGGTCGGAGTGCCAACTCTGGCTGAACAGCAGAATAAGGGATGCTGATGTGGTGTTTCAGGAGAAAGGAAGCGCTGCAAGTACAGCCGGTCAGCGAAACGCTGATGGGAGGATGTGGTGTTGAGCAGGGTGCTGTCGCTCGAACTCTGGGAAGCTGTATGGGTTTCGGTTTGGGACCTATTTTCCGTTTGTGTTGGTTTTTTTTTTTCTGACAGTGTCAGCACATCTTCATTCAGCAGATTCAGGACAGGACATTTCCAGTGCAGGTTCAGGAAAAACGACACTTTGTTTTAATTTGGTGTTGCATCATGTTGTCTAATGCAAAATGAAAAATTCAAAATCAAGGAAAGTCGGAAGTGGAGCAAAAAGGCTTGTTTGCCCAAAGCGAGGTTTTTGGTTTTGTTTCTTTTTTGTTTCTTTTTTTTAAAAAAAAAAATACGGAGAGAGGAAAGAATTTTCCATTGTTGGAGAATTTCAAAACTCCCCAGAGCCGCTCAGAAGGGGAAGATGCCAGCCGTGAGCGCTTTCCCAACACCAGCTCCCCATCCGTTACCCTGCTTTGCTTCCCCGCTCTCTGGTGAGTCTGAGCACTGTGCTTGGGGCTCAGGTGTCTCTGCCGGCAGTGCCGTGGGGCTCCATGGGGGCATCAGCCACACGGTGCCACATCTCAGTGGGTGCGTCCGGCTCCACAGTGGGGTGTGGGTTCAGAGGGGTTCAGAGGGAAACTGGGTTGTTCTGGGACCTTCTCCAGCTGTTGAACCACAGGGATGGTGCTCCCATCGGGCTGCCTGACCTCCCTGCCTGCGCTGGGGAGTCTCACATGTGCTGTCACTCTCCATCTGTGCTCCAACATCTTGCTTGTGGCCAAGCTCAGCTCCCAGCCCCAGGCTGCCCTGGCCCAGGGGAGCGTGCAGCCCTGGCCCTGGGGGTTGGCTCTGGTGTGAGATTCTGCCCCTTGACAGCCGCCTCTTGATCCTGAGCTTCCTGCAACTCCATCCTGTGATCCTTAGGGTAAATGAGGATGCTTTGGTTCGCAGAGGACAAGCACCTCACCCGAACTTTCACCTCCAACTTGAACCACCCCCAAGCCAAACTTACTAATGTTTGAAAAACTTGGTTAGCCCCCCTCCCCCTATTTTTCTTAGGTTTTGCAGCCTCTGTACTTTCTGCATCCTCATTGGAAGCGAAGGTGCCAAAATACTTTGCAAAAGGCTGTTCTTGCAGCATTTCCCAGACCTTCCCGCACTAGGAAATGCCGGAAACCGTGGGAGCAAGCCGGCTCGCCAGAGAGCGTCGGTGCAGGTTTTGCAGACCCAGGAGATCTGGAGGAGCTTGAACTTCCCCAGGCATGGACCTCTCTCCAAAGCCAACTCGGAAACTTTGGGGCCTCTTTGGTTTTGCTCCTCTATAGATCTTGAATCTTAAAACTCAACCTTTGTTTTATGTTTTTATGTTGTGTGAATATGCCTTTATTTTTCTAATTATGGTCGCAAAATCCTTTTTAAAGCTGCCTGAAAACCACGGTTTGTCTTGCTTGACTTAACGCCGAATCGCAGAGGTATCCAGGCTTGGAGCAGTGTCTCTTTGCCCTCCTTCGGAGACAGAGGAGAAGGAAAATGACCCAGACCTTGGGAAGGCTCTCCTGAGAAAAGGGCTCCTCTTCTCTGCAGTGACATGTGGTGACAGGCGGCTGTGGGAAGGAGCTCCAAAGTGCTTTAAGTGGTGTCACCAAGATAAGCCAAAGAGGACCTCCTCTTCTTCTGCCTGAACTTTGGTGGGGATGGAGATCTCCATGCTCTGCAGAGCTGTTTCAGTTTGAAATTTAAGAAGAGCAGCAAACTATTGTTTGTTCATTTAACATTTCCCAATGACTTTGCTCCTGGCTGATTTATTTCGATAGACTTCCCCTTCCTCTAGCTTTATCTTGAGCTTCTTCTCCTTCCTAGAAAATGCAAAGGAAAAGGGAGAGGAGGCCATATGCTTTCCATGGGAACAGTACTCAGCTGTTTACCTGCCCTGGGTAGGGCGAGAGGGAATAATTAATGGAAGAACTGAAAAAGAGGAATTTTCATTTTTAAATTCCCCTTAAAATAAAAGAGTAATACTATTGGCAAACCCTTCTGGCCACAATTTCCTTTTGTCCCATTTCCAGCCAAGCAGAGAAGTCTCAAGACAGTGGGATTCCTGCTGACTGGAGCCCTGGTTCGGTTTGCTCCTGCTCGGGTGGCGATGTGGGGCCAAGCGCTGACCCAGGGCACCTCCAGCCTGCGGTGGGGCTGGGGCGCAGGCCGGCGATCCCCGAGCACCCGCTGCTGCCTGGGAGCCCTGCCCAGCCACTGCAGAGCCTGCTGAGGGACAGACATGGTCTGCGGCATGTTTGGACTCCCAGAAGGGCAGGGTGGGCTCCTGGATGCATCTTCGGCTGCACCAGTGAGGTCTGTCCAAGTGCCGGGGGCGCTGTCTCAGGGCTCCCCATGGCCTCCTCTCCACTGGTGGCTCATGGGCTGCTCTCCGATGGCTGGATCCTGCCCAGCTCTTCCTGCCTGTGTCTGCACACCCATGATAGCTGAGGGCTTGAGTGATGCTTTTCCTGGAACTCTTCTCCCAGTGGCAAAAATGTTGGCTGGTACACGTGTACCATTACAACTCTGGCTATGTGGCATGGACAGCAATGCAGTGGGACATTGTCGCTGGAAATGGGAAAGGGACAGCGGGTCCAGCCACTCTCGGAGCAGAGGTCCAGGCTGAGAGTGGCAGCAGGAGGAGATGCACGGCCATGAGCACCTGGGAGGAAGGGAGCCTAGGGCTGGGCAGAGGAGCCCTGAGCCCAGTTATAATGAGAGGAGCAGAGTGGTGGCTTCTGGCTCACCAGCTTTTCTTCTCCTGCAGCCTCTCCTGCCTCTCTGCCTGTGCTGCATCCCTCCAGTGCCAGCATCCCTCCGGTGACCCTGCGGCTCACCCAGTTGAGTGTCGACATGTCTGCGGAGGTCCCACCTTGGAGGAGAGCTGGTTCCCTTCGTTTCTCCCCTCCCTTGATGTTCCCCTTGGCCGTGGATCAGCTGGCGGGACCCAGCAAGTTTTGCAGCAAAGATGAGCAAAAAAAAATCTCTTCATGCCTGTAAAAGGAAGAAGCAGAGCACGGCAGAGACAGGCTGGCTGATACAGCTCCACTCTCTGCTGCGGAGGCGGGAAGCCTTTCGGACAGGATTTATTTTGTATAGTCTTCCACGCAAACTGGATCCCCCTCTCCTCCCAACCCTGCCCGGCCTTAAATCATATCCTTTGTAATGACATTTCGTGCTTGTGTGGCGCCTCGCTTCTGAGCATCCCCAAGTGCTCTATAAATAATGGATGTCTCCGAGCCTGCCAGGAGGATGCAGTACCATCTCTTCCGCACCCCTGCCGCCCAGGGAAGGTGGTAAACCCTTCCCACGATCTCACCTGGATGCCTGGATGCCTGACCATGCCGGGATCAGCGCGGCAGCTTTCCCTGCATCCCTCTTGGCTCTCCTCCCACCCCAGCTGCCCCATGGACATCTCTGTCCTTGCCGAGGTGCCTGGGGCGAGGTGCTCAGGGACAAGGAGCACCGGTCAGTAGCCGGCAGGATGCTGCCCTGCAGCCTGGCATGCCGTGTGCAGCCTTGCCTCCTCCTGGGGGGACCCTGGGGAAGCCTCTGGCCACAGAGCTGGCACAGCCACCCTCTGCCATGGCTGCAGGGCTGCTGATAAAGCACCTTCCATTTTCCTAGACCCCTTTTTTTTCAGGTCAGGAACGGATTTGTCTGGCACATTGGGTCCTGGCTCTGGAGCAGGGCGAGTGTTAACCACATGGAAGTCTTGCTTGCTAATGAGTCCAAATAATACAGCGTCTCAGATTCCCTCTTCCCTGTCCAAGCCCTTTGCTGTCATCAGGTCCTTCTTAGCCTTGTCCAGAGGTTTGCTTGCAGCTGCAGTGTCCCAGGAGATGCAGCGGCTTTCATCGGACATGGCTCTGGCTTCCCTGGCAGCAGGAGTGTTCTGCCTTTCTGGACCTGCTCCAGGTCCTTGGGCTGCCTGGCTTCCTCCGCTGGACATCCTGGGCCACAGGAAAGGAGAAGCCCATCTGCTGTAGGGACCATTGGCCAGCTGCTGATGAAATACCTGCATTCAGGCAGGATTTTCAGCTCCAACGGCTGTTTTTGGAGGTTCTCTCCAGCTGCCTACTGGATTTTCTCTGAAAATTGCTCCCCTGGGAAGAGGCCTTTTAACTTCTCTCACAGCTGGAAAGCTGCAGCCCAAGACCTGACCGAACACAGTGACACCTTCTGTCTGGGAGCCGGTGGTGTTGCCAGCTCTGCTGCAGCCTCCTGGGCAACCCTCACAGTCTGCGCAATGGTACCTGTGGAGGGTCTTCACCGGTATGAGGAGGAACCTGCTTGTCTGTGGCCTGATCCATACGGGACCAGCAGGGAGGGGATGGGAAAAGGAAAGACTAATCCTAGCTGCAGGTGATGCCCACTCCAGCTCCAGCTGGTCACCGCTGAAAGAGTCAATGCACAAACCTTCATGGGCACATGGGTTGGCTCCAGGTGCTGATGGTGCAGCCACCTCCTGGGGGTCCGGAGGATGGGGGTCGAGTCTGCTGGGCCACTGCAGCTGCTCCTATGAGGAGCAGACCTGGTGGCCTGCCCCAACCTTCAGGGACTTGGCCATGGGTCTCCAGGGAGCCCTGCGAGTACCAGGCTGCTCTGAGCTTCTTTTTCATGTGCAGAAAACCAGTTTCCTTTTACTAGGGCATCTTGAGGAAAAAAATTGACATCTGAGGGAAGGTTTGTGGTGAAATGGGGTAAAGCAATTGCTCTCGTCTGGTCTCATCTCATCATCTCATCTCATCATCTCATCTCATCTCATCTCATCTCATCTCATCTCATCTCATCTCATCTCATCTCATCATCTCATCTCATCATCTCATCCTCAAATTTTATCCCATCCCATCTCATCCCATCCCACTCCATCCCATCCCACCCCATCCTATTCTTCTCTGGGCATCCATGCCAGCCATCCCCAGGCAGAGCTCCTCTTGCCAGGGGTGCAGGCCCGTTGGTGGTGGAGGCCACTTGGAGCATTTTCTTATCCAGGATGTATGTCAGTGAAAACAGAAACCCAATAAGCAAGATAAGGAGACGATTTATAATGGAGTTTGTGAACTTTAGGAAAGAGCTTTACAGCCAGACTTTGCAGACCACACAGGGAGAGGTTATACTCTACAAAACCTTGGAGATTTTTTAAAAAATATTTTTATATTTAAAAAAAAGAGTTTCCAAGAATTAAATAACACGAAAGTGCATGAAATATGATGTAGGGAATGTTCCCATTGCTCTCACATCTGAAGTTAATTTGGGAGACGCTCTGAATAGCTTTTTAAAGGGTGGATAAACATTGGCATCAAAAGTGTAAATAAAGTTACCAGACAAAGCGGCCGTTCAAAGAGAATCGTCTCCGGGATATTGGCTGGGCAGTTTTCTAATGGCTGCATGCAGGAGCACTTGAAGATAAAACAAGGGCCTGGCTGAGGAGCACGGGGTGAGGTTCTCCGCTTTGTCTCCCCCTCGTGATACCAAAGACCAGCAGCGCTGGCAGCCCCTCTCAAATGCTTTCCCACCTGGAGGAGGTGCTGATGAGAAGTCCCATGTCTATGGGACCCCAGCAGCTCCGTGCACCACCGCTGCCCAAAACTTTGGTGACACTCTTCCCAGGCTTGTATTTGATGGGTGCTGATCCCTTGGGGGATCTGGCTTTGTCAGAGGTGATGTGCTGGTGAGAGCCTGGCCCAAAGCAGCTCTGAGAAATCCCTCATGCTATCACACCTTGGCTCACATCCGCAGTTTCCCCCAGGACAGTCCTCCCTGTCCTCACAAGTGTTTTGATTGACAGATGCTTGGTTGATCATGAAGATTCTGAAATACAACAGGACCTTCAGCATTACCGAGTTTGAAATCACAGCTGATTAGAAGAACACAGAGGGATTGGTTCTCTTCCAGAGCACATCTCTGCACCAGTGTCGAGGTTCTCTCTGCCAGCCCCCCATGGTTTGTGGAGGGAAATGAGATCTGACATTGCTTTTTAATCTTTCCAAGAGGAAGAAAAATGAATGCTTTTGAACTGATGTTTTAGTTTGCATCTTTTGGTAGGAATTTGAAGGGGAACCTTTAGTTGTCTTTGATGGAGCAGTTTGTGAGTGAGAGGCAGTTTTGGGCTGGAGTGAATCTCAGCCCTGGCAGCCAGATGCTCATCATGGGGTGCAGCTTCTCGCTGCCCTATGGCTCTACCAGAAGAGATTTTCCTGGGAGCTGTTGGACAGGCAGGATTGGGAGTAGATAATACTTGTGCTCTTGCATCCAGCAGCTCTTACTTCCGCAGCTCTCAACGTTGAAGGCTGCTATTGCACGTGAATGTGTGGAGCTGTGTCATTTCCTTCTTTGTCCAAGACCTTGGTCATGGCCCAGAATCACTTGATTAGTGAACACAGGTAGGGTAGAAGTTACAAGGTTCTTATGTTTTTATTTTTCGCCTACTTGGGTGTTTTTAAGATGAGTAAACTCAGGAGGACTCATTTACTCTGCCTTTTGCCTGGTTATAGTAGGGGTTAACAATAGCTGTAACTCTTCTGATCATTTTTTTTTCAGTCTTGACTCCACAATTTCATTCTGAAGTGATAAAGAACAAGCCTCACATCAGCAGGGCTGGGAAGATGCTGGTCCCACACCCCTGGTGTTAACCACAAGCAGCAGTAGCTCCTCTCTCCACCCGCGGGTGAGACCCAGCAGGACGGGGAGGCCGCCTGCCCGGGCACCAGCTGGAAGGACTGCATTCACCCCAGAAACCGTGGCAAGGGGTTTATTGCAAATAACTGAATAATTACGCATGAACTATTCCTTTGCCCAAGACTTGCCCGCAAGCAGTGACTGGTTCCTGTGCAAGGACTTGTGAGCTGAAACGCCCGGCGGAGGGCTCGTGAGCGCTTTGGGATGGAGGAGCTTGTCTCTGAGGCGGTGACCCTCGCTCAGAGGATGCCCGGTGTGATCGCAGTGGGTTCGGGCTTGCACAGACCGCCCCCGCGCATCAGGAGACATCGGCCTTCGTGCCACTTGTGTAAACTATTACAGCAAAGGGCAGAGGTTAAATGCAGCACATGTGTGGCATCAATTAACAGGATTTCAAGGTCTCTAGTGGAGTTTCTGCTCAAATCTCTTGTGGCAGGTTTGGTTTTCTTAACCCCTCAGACGCCGTGCAGTTGGCAGCCTTGGCTCTGCCATGCTCTTTGGGGAGAACAGGCTTCTACTGAGTGGGGGAGCTCCCCGAGGGCTGTGCTGGGAGGAGCCCCTGGCAGTTTGGGCATGGGGGGACAGGGACTCCATGCACCCCACACCAGTGGTCCATGGGGCAAGGAGGTGAGGTTGCACTGCTCCCCGCAACAAGAGTTCCTGGAGGGGTGTCGAGCCCTGGCGAGGCAGCTTGTTGACAGGTGCACGAGCACCCCCCCTTTCCCATTGCCCTCTACTACAGAACCCCCTCTACCCCTATCTGCTCCTGCATTTGGTCCCCAGGCAGACTCTGCTCTCCTGAGGCACCCGCTGTCCCACCGTGTCCTGCCATGGAGCAGGCAAAGGTCCCTGCCAGGCTTGGGACCCACTGGTGCCTTCAGTCTCTGCCCATAAAATGGACACAGTCACCCCCCCATTGCCTGTGGGGACTGGGAGGAGATGGCTGCGGAGCGTGGCTCAGCGGTGATTCAAACCCAGGGCATTCTGGATAGAGGAATTGCAGTTAAAAAGCTTCATCAGTCTGTGACGTTGTGCCGTCCCCAAGGGGCCGTTCAGGGCTGCTCCCAGACAATATACCCATCCACAGCGCGTCTGCTCCTGGATTTATCAATGGTACTGGGGACACTGGGAGAGGGAGTGATTTAAAGGGCAGTGGTGTGACTCAAACAGCCCTTGGTGCGTCCCGTGTCTCCTCCAATTGCTCCATCACAGAGCTGGATGCCACAGTTTCGCACTGCAGCTCTGTCCAGTTGCCCTCCCCGAGTCCCAGCTGTTCCTCCTAAGCACCAAGCAGAGTCACAGTGCTTGGGGGGCTTCCACTTGGCTTGGTTGGGGGGGGTTGGCGAGGAAAAGAAAGGCTTGAGTTGCCACCACTGTAGAGAAAGCCTGAAAATGTGATACTAGCATGGCCTGAAAACTTAGAAACTTTAAGATAAAGTAAAAGAAACTGAAATGCCCCAGACTGATTGCTTTGTGCAGGTTTTGCCCTGCACAGACTGCTAATTTTCCATGAACAGGTGCTGCAAGCCTGCCTTTGGGGTTTCAGTTCCTGGGGTTCCTAGTCTCAGCACAAGGCTGGGACCAGCATAGTGGATGGGTCAGGGCCAGGAGCTCGGTGAAGAACATCAATTCCAACAGCCCAGATGCAGACCCCATCCCAGGGTGCTGCCCAGGGCTGTGACCTGCCTGGCTGGGGGAACAGGACACGCACGTGCCCTTCTGCACCTGCATGCCCCTAACCTCACGTTGCCTGTGCTCTCATCTGCTTTTGGGAATGAATAATTTCAATCCCCTGAGTTAAACACAAACAAACAAGCAAAAAACAACGAAACCCCAACATTCAGAAACGCTAGAAACCCATGCATTTTGGCTAGCTTTTGGTGAGAGATTTCAATGTGTTTTTCAGCCCCGCATCCTGTTTAGGTGGACAAAAGGCATGCCTGAAAACAGGAGATGCTCAGCTCTCCCAACCCCCAGTGTCAGAGCTGTGGGGAGACTTCTGGATGAAAGACGGATTTGGCCTGGACAACTCCACACAAATACCCCACTGTTAGCAAACCTGTAAAAATCTTGGTAATCCCCTTGATCTGAAACAAATGGGCTCTGCTGTCTGGTGCTGATTTTATTATCAGACACTGCTTAGGATCATCACATGGCTTGGACTTGTGCCTAAGACTCATCGTTGAGTCCATCATGTACTGGCAGGCAGAGATCTCCCCTGTGCTCTAGATGCGTGCTGGTGCTCCGCACGTGTGTGGTGCCCTGGATCCTGTGCTGACCTGAGGACAGAGTGCTGTGGTTCCCCTGGGACCTGCAGGACCCCAGCAGAACTGCTCCAAAGCTGTCCCCAGCCAGGATGGGAGCAGCGTAGCACGGCTGGCAGGGTAGGAGCCTCCCTGGAGGGCGACAACTTGCATTTTGTTGAGTTGCTCCTGGTCTCTGCTCCTGCTGAGGCTGTGAACTTTGCTTGGTGGCTGCATTTCCAGAGCCTGGAGCTTTGTGCAAACACAGGGTCGGGGAGCAGAGTATTCCTCGGATGTCATAGCAGTGCTGATATGACTCTCAAGGTCTCTGTCAGGTTGAGCTCCAGCCCGTCCCTTGGAGATGGACCTAAGATAAGCCTTAGGCATCTGCAGGCTGATCTGAGGACTGTTGGGCATCTTGATGTTTCCATGGCCAGGTAGATACCTGTCTCCCTGCAAGGTGGGTGAGGTGACCGTGGCCCCCAGCAGCAGCACCCCCAGCCCAGCTCTCCCTCCATGCTGCCCGCAGCAGCTGAACGTAAAATTCGAGCCCCCCTGAGACTCACCATCGACCACGCAAGCCTCAGCCGGTTTTGTTTTGATTATACATTTGTTTCCTCCCTCCTGGGAGTGCCTGACACAGCTTTTACCTCTCAGCGCGTCAACGCTTGACTCCCCCCGCCACCTCCCTCCCCTCCCGTCGGCTCTGCTTGGATTAGCCCTGACCCCTGCTGAACTCCGCTGCCAGCAAAAGTGTCAACCCCTTTCACTTTCCGAGAGCTTTCCAGCCCCGAACACTGAGCAGGGAAGGAGTGTCCTCCGACGGAAAACCTCCCACGTCATTTTTTCCGACTCCGTGCTCTTGCTGTGCGGCTGGAGAGGGTAGGCTCTGGTTCCTGTGCTTGGCCACGTTCCAGCGGGGGCAGCCTGGGTGACATGCAGCACTACCCTTCCCCAAGCCAGCACAGGTGTAAATGGGACAAAAGGTATTTTTAAAGAAGATTTACTTAGTGGAGGAAAAGTAGTGAGAGTGAGGAGTTAGCTATGAGCATGGCATAGTGCATGAGTCCAAGGAAAGGTGCTTTTGTGCAGGCACGGCAGGGTCAGAGGCTGTATTTCTGCAGGGGGATGTCCAGCCTCCATGGCATGGGTGGACCTCAGCAAGGTGGGAGGGAGAGGAAGGGCTGGCTGCTGCCCTAGGAGCACAGAAGGGAGGGAGAAGGTCCTCCAACTCTTTTGACAGAGGTTATGCTATTCCACGCTGAGCAGCAGCAGCAGCTTAAAACATTCTGCAAGAGCTCCAAAATGCACAGAAAACGAGCTCACAAAAAAAAAGACCGCGCAAGGAATGGGCATGAGCCAGTGCTTGGTGCCCACAGCTCAGTGACATTAGCGCTTGCGGAGCCGGGAGGCAGCGTGACCACTTGCAAACAGCCACCACGTCCAGACAAGATGCTGGGTGGTGGGTGCAAGGCTGCAGCCAGGGAGCAGGAAGGTTAATTCCAACAACACAAGTGAAATAAAGAGAGGGAGTGCTGCATGCTAAGGAGTTGCAGATGTTTGGACGTTGGCAGGGATTTGGGTGGAGCTGCTGACACACAACATGGTTTGCAACAGGCTGAAGGATGGGAAGTACCAGGGAAAACTTGCCCCCTCTCTAAAGCCCGTTGGTGCTGGGTAGTGGAGGGAGTGCTCCCTGACACAGATGCCATAGGAAAGGAGTGTTGAGGCCCTTAAAAATAAATTGGACACTGCTGGGTCTGGCTGCTGCTGTGCCCTCTCTGTTGGAGCCCCAGAAGCAGCCATCTGGACAGGTCTGGGACAACTGGGCCACGGAGACAATGGCTTGGTGAAGTGATGGCTTGGTGAAGTGATGGCCTGGCTAGCTGATGCCAGGAGGGCTCTCAGGGCTGTTTTGGTATCACTGGGTCAGCAGAAGGCTTTGTGCTTCAGTGCTGTTATCTCAGAGCTAAGTAGTGGTACACGCTGTGCCAAAATGAGGAGCAGCATCTCCTCTGTAGTGAAGAAGGTCAGAGGTCCATGTGGTCGGTCTTGGGTCAGGTCACTTCCCAGGAGCCGGCTGCCTTCCTCCACTACTGCAAGGATGTTAAAGTTAAGCAGGATAAATCTAGGCTGAAGTGCACATTTTGGGCTGCACTGACGTGAGCGTTTAATGATTTTGCCTTATCCCTGGCGCAGGGATGGGCAGGGACCTGGCCAGGCTGCTGGAG
This sequence comes from Pampusana beccarii, assembly GCA_013399365.1. NCBI lineage: Eukaryota > Metazoa > Chordata > Aves > Columbiformes > Columbidae > Pampusana > Pampusana beccarii. Next base: position 1,898,834 of record VWYH01000678.1, on the reverse strand, counting down.
CTTCCTTCTACCAGGGGCAATGAGGTCCAAGCCCTTTGCTGCTGTACTCAAGAGAGGTGGTGGGGACATGGGGACTGAGGATTTTCTGTGAACCTGGAGCCCACGAGTTTTGGCTCTGATGTGTGAGGACAGGCAGGTCTTGCTCCATCCTGGGGTACCAGCTCTTCAGAATGAGCATGGGTCCCCTTGCTGGCTGGCAGATCGAGTCCCACCCCAGAGGAGATCTTTAGGACCTGCTTTGTGCAGGTCCTGGTGGAAGCCTGAGCCCAGAGAACGCTTTGCACTGGCAGCTCCGGGCTTGCAGGAGCACACCCTCCACCTGAAGCCTTCCCGATGGCCCCTGGTCATCACGGCTCTCCAGCCGTGCCGCCTGGCTGTAGTTCTCTTGGTCTTTGTCCATGGCACATTTGGTAGCTCTGTGGCCGTCACGCTTTCTGACATGTTTTCTTTTCCCCTGTGATTTTGAGAAATGTACTTATTTCTTTGTTGAGGAGGGAGAGGGAAAGGTCATCCCTCGCTAGCAACTCATTAAAGTAAAACAATGGAAAGAACAGCAAACGGGCTCTGGGACTGGCTTCTTCAGGCATGTGTGATGCTGCCTTTTGTCAACGCAGGAGAGGGGTGGCCATCGGGATGGTGGCATTGTAGGGAGGCCCTCCCACAAACCAGTTCAAGACATCGCTGGAGGACCTCAGTATGTGCTAGGGCTTTTGTTTGTTTGTTTTGTGTGTGTGTATGTGTGCGTGTGTATGCGATGTGCGTTTAGCCCTGCTGTCATTAAAAAAGAGTATTTTATGAAAATTTTCTCCTTCCCCCCTCCCGAGCTTCCCGGCTTTGACCAGATCTGTTTCCTTCATGTGGGAGGCAGCTGCATTTCTCTCAATAATTGTGTTTCCCTGTTGCTATGTACTGCTGAGGACTTGGTGACACAATGAAGATGTGAAATGTTCCTCTTTCCCAGGCCTGGCTCTGGAAGTTTGGTTTTGGGGGACATTCTGGCCTCCCCTCCCTCCAGGATGCCCACATGGGGTTTGAAGTCCTTTTGGCATTTGAAGGGAGGAACATTGCACAGAGCTGATGGTCCTGCTCAGAAGTGATGTGGAGAAGGAACTGCTGTTCCGTGCCTGTGGTACATCTGGGAATTGCTTGCTCAAATCCATTGCCTGTCACAGTAGGAAAGGGGACACAATCACCCGTGTTCATGGAGGACGGCCCATCTCTGTCCATAAGGATGCCCAGCACCTATGCCTGAATGTCCTGCTGGGCCTGTTGGCCTCCAGACCCCAAACAACCACTCAGTGCCCTATCCCAAACTCCATCCTACGGGCTGCTGACTGGCCTGCTTTCAGACAGCCGTGGTGTCCCATGTGGAAGTGCGGAGAGCTGCAGCACAGGCAGAGGCACCTGTGCGGTGCATTGCCCGTGTCCAGCCTCCCCAGCCCTGTCCTCTGTTGGGACCTGCCGCTCGCTGCAGGACCCATCAGCCCTGGGAGGTGGGAAGCAGCACAGTGAGTCGATCCTCTCTGAGGTGCTGGGCTTTGGGTGATGCAGAAGTTCTCCCACTTCAAGGTGGGATGCTTCATCACACTGGGAAGAAGGGCTGGGCAGAGGACTCTCGGACATGTCACCAGATCAGGACTGGGAGTGGGACAAGGAGCACTGCTGGGATGGGGCAGGAGGGGTGCACGGGGAGCAGGAGAGGGACCTTGCAGGGCTCATGGGTGGCACTGAGCTGGAGTCCTCAAGGCAACATCACTGACTTGGAGCAGTCTGGAAGTGAGGGAGAGATCTTTGAAAGCAGGAGGGTTTGGAAAGCGTTTAGGTACTGATGGGCAACTTGCCACCCACGCAGCGAGCTCGGGTGGGAGAAGCCGAGAGCCCTCATCACCGCTCTGGCCCGGGCGTCAGTTTGGGGCAATGACTAATTAGAAAATTTGTTATTTCCTGACATGATGCATTTATAACTAAGCGGCAAAATCTCTCGAGCCGGCAGCAGAGGCTGCATCCTGCAGGTGCCCGGCTCCCCCAGGAGGAGGGAGCACCGGCCGCCTCCCAGCCACCCTTCCCGACCCCGGGAAGCCCCCGCAGGGCTGCGGGAGCCGGGGTGCGCTCCCCGCGGGGCCGGCCGGGGTCAGGGTCGGGCTGCGCTTCCCCGCGGCGCGGAGAGGTGGCAGCAAAGGCCCTGGGACCGCCCGGCCGGGGGTCGCGGGGACCGGCCGCAGCAGCCGGGGGGTTGCAGGGTCCTGGCCCGGGAGGCTGCGTGTCCCCCTGCCCCGGCTCCTGGTCACACGAGGGTCCCCCGAGCAGCATCTCTGGGCTGAGGCCAACTCCATCCCTAGATCATAAAACCAGAAAATGGCTTGGGTTGGAGGAGACCTGTAAAGATCATCTAGTCCATCCTTCCTGGACATCTTTCACTGGATCAGGTTGCTCAAAGTGTGTTCAACTTGACCTTGAACACTTGCAGTGGTGGGGCAACCACAACAGGTTCAGAGGGTTTGAACCTGCTGTTAGGACAGGATAAGCCTTAGCATTTTCATCCGCTGTTCCAGTCCAGGGCTGCCTCTCTGTGCCTGCTGATAGTCCAGGGCAATGGGAATCCCACGAGAACAGCTTGTGAGACTTCAGGACTTGTCAAAGCTGAAGTTGAACCCTGATCCCAGCCTGGCCGGGTGCCCACAGCCCAGCCATCCCTAATCTGGGACTGTACACTGCCCATGTTTAATGAGGTATTGTGTACGGATGTGTCTGACTGTGTGTATGCACATGTCGTGGGCTCTGGGTGTCTTGCTCAATGTTTGCATCTGTCTGTTAGCAAGTTTGGGCATCTGGGGCTGTTCCCCTTGCCTGATTAAATATCTCCCCAGGAGCATGTTTGTGTAGCCATGGATCTTATCGCATATGTCTGTGTCTGCACACAGAGGTGTTCACAGCTTTGGGTACATACAGTATTTGCACAGTGCCAGTGAGTCATGCTGGGCTGTTGAAGATGCTCCTTCCACCACTGGGATGTGTTGAGCGATGTGGGACAGGTGGGTGGCCAGGCCGAGGCCAAGGGCTGGGTGAAACAGTGCAGGTCAGGGTGTATTTCCCCATGGGTGGTGGGTCAGAGTCAGACCGGCACTGCTTTGGGACCATTCCCTCTCCCCAAGGGCAGGTGGAGCCCAGCCTGGACACGTTCCTGCACCCAGCAGCCATGGAGGCAGGGACAAGGCATCCCTGAGGCTTGGATGCAGCATCAGAGATGACCCCCACCACGTGCAGCAAGGCGCTGCTGTGAGGAGCGGGCAGGGGCTGCTGGCAGCTGCTGTGGCCCTGGGCAGGGCAGTGCACTAAGCCCGGCTGCAGCTCCTTTATCCCAAGAGACTCTGTGGTTCAGCAGGCCCCCCTTGCCCAAACAGCCCAGGGCAGATAAGCCCGTGTGGCAGTCTCTGTTCCCACATCTCTTCCCTCCTGCCCTCCCTGCCTCCACTCAGCTCAGTTCCCATCCCAATAAGCATTGCCCCCGGCTGGGGCCTGGCCCTGCCTCACCACACTGCCCTCCCTGCAGGACCCGCGGACCCCATGGGGCATGGGCCCGGCAGGCAGGGCGGGCTGGCAGCAAGGGGCAGCAGGAGGATCACAGCCTCCCGCACATGTGCTGTCCACCCTGTCATCACCTCTGTGAAGCAAAGCTGGTGCTGGCTGGGCACATACCCCCCAGCTCTCTCCTTTTGTCATGAAGAGCCAAGTGTGCATGCCGGAAAAATCACCCTGTGGTAGAAACCATCCCCTCTGGAGCATGACACTCCCTCCTCCGCTCAGTGGCCGCAGGGGTGTTTGGCTGCAGATATTTGCCGAGCAATTTGCATTCAATTACAGAAGCCGGAAGGACTGGGAGGATTTTCCTTCTGATTTTCTCTCAACCAAAGCCAAGTTGTCCAAATTACAACCTAGGAAGCATCTCATTAGTGGGAAGTGAGGTCTCCAAAACATAGAGGGCATGGAAAACATTCTGCCAGTGGCGCAGGGATGTGTGGCTGGCATGTGAGTGAAGAACTTATCTGGTCACCATCTTCTCTCACCTGTGTTAATATTCCCCATGCACACCTTCTCCCGTGACACCTAAGCGGAGAGGAGATGGTATTTTGGAGGCTGCCAGCTCATCACATTTCTTCCCTGTTCCTGCTTTGGCTCAGGAGGTATTTAATTTTTCTGTGCTGAAGCATAGACTGGTTTTCTCACTAATTTCCTTCCTCACCACCTCCTTCTGTCCTTCCTCTCAGGGTGCATGGTGTCACCCAGGCCAGGAGAAGGTGCAGGTCTAGTGGCAGAGTCCTGGGGATGGCAGTTACAAGTGTTTAACCACCTCACTGAAAGCAGGATCCTCAGCAGCGCCACTGGGCTGGTCTGTCTCAACGCTGTTGTCCCAAGAGGCTGGTGGCCAGGGGACATCCCTCATGTGGCCTCCTTGGGTGGCTCTCCCAGAGAGACCCATCCCAGAGGGACCTGTGTGGAGCCTGCGTGGTCCCCAGGCTTGCTGGGCGCCTTATCTAGGGTGGGATACAAACTGGCGCAGGGGTCAGGATGTGTGGAAGAGGTGAAGCAGGAGCCCTCCACCGCAGGGGCAGAGGTAGAAGGGACCTGGGGACCACCAGCTGTGACTACAGAGGGGTTTTCTGCCAAGGTTTGGGAGCGGGAGAGCTCAGGGAAGTGCAGCTGGCAGCTGTGCTTGGGCTTACATGGCTACGAGGTGACTTTTATGCCAATTACCTAATGCCCTTCCAAAAATACTTTCCTGGACAGAGCTCGCAAGCAAACTGCTGAGCCAGCTTCTGCCAGTGCCTGAGGTGGAGGCACAGGTCTGATACCTTCCCAGCGACTGCGGCCCTCAGGGCACACACGCTGCCCGATGTGATGCTTGCTCCTGCGCATGAGTGAGGACATCCGTGTTTTGATGGGGGGATTGAGGGTGGGGAGCTCGCTCGCCCGGCTGTCTCCTCATCCCAGCAGAGCCCGCGGGTGCCGGGGGGAGCAGTGCCATCGCCCTGGCTCGGGGCCTGCGTGGGGAGGTGTCTGTGCTCCCCCGCCGACTGCACCATCTGCTCCCTGTGCTGCCGGCCAGGCTGGCTCTTCCCGGCTGCTCTCCCCGTCCAGCGCCTTCCAACCCTTCTCAAGCACTTGATATGTGGGCAGGAACATCTGTGTGGGTTCTGCTGGCATGGTGGAGGTGGCCACCAGGCAGCCCCGGTCCCCTCCCTGCATCATGCCACCTCTGCCAGCATCTGGGTGACAGTGCGCCCTTATGGAAGTAGCTCTTGTGGCTGTGCCATCGAAAGCCATCTCCTTTCTTTGCTCCTCTTCTTGGCAGCTGCAAAGCTGTGGCTTCTATTTCAAGGTTGAATTTGATGAGCTCCAGCTTCCAGCCAAGTGATCTTGGAATGACTTTGTCTGCAAACAAGAATCGCTCGTGCATCCCGCAGGCATTCCCTGGGTGTGGGTCAGGCTGGACACCAGCTCCCTTGAGCACAAGGTGAAGGAAAGGTTGGGATGAAGAAAGCCAAGCTGCCTGCATCAGCTCAGCAACTCTGTCCCCACACTTCCACCAGCCCCATTGGCAGGAAAGCTGCTGGATTTCTCCCACAGAGCCAGGTTGGCCAGCACCTGCTGTACTATGTGGGTCCCCATGTCTCCAGGACACCCCAGTATCTCATTTCGGGGTTACCAAGTGCCTGAGCCCCTTGACATGACCAAGGCTGGTTTTGATGTGGAGCTCCTCCTTGCTCCCCATGAGGACCATGTCCCACCAAGGAGGATGAGGAGTTTCCACTGGAGGAAGCTGCTCCTCTCCAGCAGGAGAGATGGGAGAGTGTGGCCTGGCCCAGCAAACATGGGATGCAACTTTCCCCACCACAGACTGCCCACCCCATCCCAATGAGCCTCCTGCCCCTCTGTGTGGATGAGTTGGGTCCTCCCTTTCCTGAACCAGCCCTGCCTGCCCTTTTGGGGGCTGCCTGCCCTTCCTTGCTGCCTATGGAGAGGCTGGTCACTGCTCCCAGCCAGGCAAAGCAAGTCCGTGGTGAGCCCCATCCCATGCAGCTGCTCATGGTGCCACGCCATGTCCCACACCCTGTCCTGGCTTTGCTGCGGCTGGCACCCTGGGGACACCCACCCTTCACTGCCCTGGCCTCCAGCAGCCCCAGAACCAGCCACTTCTGCCCCCCAGAGCTGATCCTGCTCCCCTCACCCTGCCACTCCTGGGCGGCCATGGGTCTGTGAAGAGACCTGGGGGACTGGGGACAGCACGGGGGGCAGGAACACCCCCCTGGCAGCATGGGGCCAAGAGGGGCAGTGGGAAGGGGGTCGGGAGACAGGGCAGCCCACCGCCCAGCTCGGCTGCGCCGGCTCCCCTCCGCGGCCCCACCATCCCATTTATTACCCCTCCACCATTCATCGGGCCAGACAGATGCCCCCAAATAAATACCCCCAGACAATAGGGTGGGAGGGGCCAGCAAGGCTCCTCATGAATAAACATGAGGGTCTTTGGACACAGCTTCCTCTCTTCGGAAAATGGGACCGATTGTGCGGCAGGCGTTTAAAATTCAGCCGTGGTCGGGCTGTCTTCCAGTGCCCCCCGAACCGCCGAGGTGCTTCATTTATTTCATAATTTCCCCTCCTCCCCTCTCGGCAACAGACCTGGCTCTTTTCACGCCTTGTCCTCCCTCTTTCTTTCCTTCTTGCTCCCTTTCTCTATTTTTTTTTTTTTATCTTCCTTCCTTTTCCTACTCCTTGTTTCTTTCTCTCCCTGGCTTTTGTGCTGGGGGCCGTGACGAATGGCTCAGAAAAGAGGGTGCTGTGAGAAACTGGAGCTGCGGCTGGCGGAGTGGGTGGTGAGGACTTGGCGCTCGGGGGGCTGGGGGTGGATCTGCCTGCGAACGTCCGGCTGGGGCTCCCGCACGGTGCTGGGATGGGGCGGTGGTGGGGTGAGATGGGCTCCCCAAGAGCCTTGCTGCCTGGGTGCTTGGAAAGCCAGGAATCGGGTCCCCCTGCCTGTCCCTCTGCCTGTCCCCCTGCCTGCAGGGAGCCAGTGCCCATCCCAGCACTCACGGTCTCTGGCTCCACACGGCCGTGGGGAAAGGTCTACACTGCTGTGTCGCCCACTGGTGAAAAGCAGCCCAGGGTTGTCAGAGGACATGAGAATTCGGAGATGCAGAAGGAATAAGGAGATGCAGAAGGAATAAGGAGATGCTTGGCCATGCCAGGGCAGCCTCAGTTTTGTCAGGGGGCTCCTTGGCCAGGGCTTGCTGGACCCCTGACCTGCTCCCACTCTGGGATGGCCCCAGCAATGCTGGTCTTCAGGTCCTGTATGAGTGGCTTGTTGGGATCCTGGACAATGGCGTTGCCAGGGAGCTCCCAGCGCCCCCAGGCCCACGTGTGCCACTTTGTCCCAGGGAGAGGACGAAGGAGTGAGGACACAGCCAGAGCATCAGGGAATGGAGGGAGCCCCAGGGCACTGGTGGCCCCATGGCTCAGCATCCTGGTGGACGTGCTGGCACTCAGGTGTTTCATCAACCACGTGCCGGGATCCCGATGCCGTGCACTCCTGGGAAAGCCAGAGTAGGCCAATGCAACACATAGGGTGGCCCCACAGGTCGTGGCACCCTGTGCCCCGCTCGCTGTGCTGCTCGTGGATCAGCAGGAGGATGCATGGAAAGGCAGAGTCTCTGATGCTCATCCTGCCTCCAGGGCTCAGCCTGCTGGGACAAGTGGCACCCATGTCCCTGCAGAGCTGCAGACAGTCCCCAGGAAGCTCTGGCATTGTCCCTGTGCCATGAGAAAGCATGCCTGCCCCTTCCTTACGTCTGCGATCCTCTGTCTGATGGCCAGGCAAGGAAAAGGGTTTCTACCCAAGGGCTGGCAAGAAGGATGCTGTGAGTGAGGTGTCCCCTGCCAGACCCTCTCCCCTTGGGGACTGGCTGGCAAGGGAGGTGAGGGCCATGCTGGCAGCAGCAGGTGCTGCTGAGGACAAGGGGACATCATTAGCTGCAGGCTGAGGCTGGACAGAGCCTCCATCCAAACCCCTGAGGGCTCTCAGTGCCTGGGAACTTTGGGGATGGTTTCCTCAGCCCACGACCGTATGGGGGCTTTCACCCAGGGCTTGGAGGTGACTCTGTGGGATGTGGGTGCTGGTGTGAAGAGCCACTGTGCATTGCCCACTGCCACCTCCTGCCTGGGGACCGCTGCCCGATTGTCCCGCTGCCCGCTGGCGGGGCTCGGCCGGCCAGCAGCCTGCGGGGGGACAGGGCTGGCAGGCTCCAGCAGCAGGAGGGCTCCTGCATGACAATTCAGTACAATCTGTCCCCCTTCCCGCTGCCCAGCAGTAGGGGAGACGGTTACTGTTTAATCCCATTTGACAGCTCTTTCATCATCTGCCTGCCTCCCTCCAGCTTCCCTGTGGTTCCTCCAAGGCTCCTTTGTGGCCATAATCAAAGCCTGGTGAGTGATGGCTGTTCAGAGGGAGGGAGGGAAGGGACAGCCAAGCAAGGGTGGTTCGCCCGCTGCGGGGGGGCGAGGGAGCACAGCCTTGCTGCAGCCCCAGAGAGCTGCTTGGGGTGGGGATGGTGGGATCACAGGCTGTGGGTGCCTTTGCTGTGCAGCTCCTGCAGGTGCAACTGTGGGTGGTGGCATTGGGAGCTGGACTGGTTGGAACATCCCCGGTGCTGGGAGCAACACTGGACTGAGCATCCCCAGTGACAGGCAGGTGGCTTCCCAAGGTTAGGCTGGGAGGTGCTGGTGGGGACAGCAGGGCCGGTATCGGAGCAGGGGTCAGGCGGGAGGTCAAGGCCGCACCAAAGGTGGTCTCCCTGTGGGGCAGAGAAGCAGATCTCCTCCCACAGCCATCTCCTGTGCACCGTCCAAGCATCCTTGCCGGGGCAGGGGGCACGCTGGCTCAGACCACCCTGATGCTGTGGTTCTGCTGTGTTTCGCTCCACGAGTGCGAGTGTGGCCCTGGAGGAACATGACTGCTCTCTGCCCGTGCCAGGGAAGGTGGGGAACACTGTGTTGGAGGGATTTTGGTGCAAATCCCATGAGCAGCACGTGCTCCTGCCAGCAGAACATGGCTTGCATGTCAGGGTGAGCCTTGCTGTGCCATGGGAGCCTTTGCTGTCCCTGTCAGCAGAGAGCCGAGGACTTGGCCGCTCCCAAGCGGGCTGGTTGCAGTCAGGGCAGGCTGGGGCAGGTGAAGTGTCCTCCGATGGGTTCCCTGGCTTTGACATGTCTGTGCAATTTGTGAAACCTCACCCCTTGTCTGGAGGCAGGTGTGGGTGATGGGCCATCTCTGGAGATTTTTGGTGGACGAGAGGAGCCCATCAGTGACCTGTCTGCACGCACCCCCACCTTCCCCCTGCTCAACTCTGCCTGGACTGAGCCTCAGCCCCTGTGCCCCAGTGCACACCAGTGCTCAACCGTCACCACACCAGTGATGGGGCCACGTGGGTCTGCAGGGCCCAGAGGAAAACACCCTCCTGCTCACATTCATGCTTTGGGCAGGGACTCAGCACCCACGGCTGCTGCTGGGGAATCCTCATCTCTCCAGGAGGACCTGGTGATGCTCTGCACCGTGACGTTTCCTTGTTCAGCAGCAATGCAGCAGGGAACCAAGGGGACATCCCTCCCTGCTCCCCAGAATGTGTTTCTGTGGCCCAAGGCAGCTGCCTCTGAGCACCCCCAGCCAATGGACACCCCAGTTCTCTGGGGAGGGAGCCTGCACATCCTTGGGTTATCACACATATCGCGGCTGGGTGACGGCGTTTCCCAAGAACACATGTTCCCTCGTAAACCCGGGCTCTGCTTATCTCAAAGGGCACATCCGACAATTAGCTTATCTGCTGTGAAAGTGAGGAACAGCTTTGGTTATCTGGCTGGCTTCCGCAGGCTTGGAAAAGAAAAAAAACGGGAAAGAGCCCCTGAAAGGCCGAGGCACATCCTCAGCGTCCTATAAATAAAGTGACTACGCTCTGAGCGTGCCGCAGACAGACTCCATGTGCTCAGTGTGGGGAGCCAGAGGTGCCCGCTACTTTTAAGGATGCTCCATGCTTCCTCATGTAAAACCCTGCCTGTGGCTTCTTGCCAGCTTAGCCAAACCATCCCAGTCTGGGAGGCAATGTTTTGCAGGGTGGGTTCCAGCGTCCAGTTAAATTTTGGGGGAAAACTTCAGCTGGAGAGCATGGCTCTTTCCAAGAATAGGGGATAAGGGAAAATAAAGCGTTTGTCCTTATTTTGTTTTAAAGTTCTGCTTTTGAAGCAATTTGGCAACTAGGCAGGGAAGAGAGGCCGATTCGTCTTGTGTCCCTGGAATATGCTCAAATTTGACCAAGCTAGAACACTTTATTTGGGAAAAAATGTGCTTAGCACAAGCTTGGTGCAAACCTCTTCCCTGGGAGCAGCTCCCATCCCAGGGCACAGGTTCACCCCCTCCCAGCTCCTGCCCAAGTGGCCATTGAATCAAAGGGGTGCCAAACCCTGCCAGCAGCGCGGGGGTCAGAGGAGCCACCGGAGGGAGCCTGCAGCCAGGTGAGCTGCATCCTCTGCTGGCTGGGCCAGGTCCATGCCATGCTTGATTTTGTTTTGGATGATTTACACCATTTTTCTCCTGTCCCATGGCAATCCTGCATGAAGCAGAGCAAAGCCTGCGTGTTTAGCCAGCCCTGTGCAGTGTGATTAAGTTTTCCTCTGTGCAATGTCCTTCAACCCCAAGGATGTTTCTCCTCCCTGCCTGTCCCAGGGCATGGTATCCCTGACTTGGAGACAAAATTAAGAATTGGTTGAGTTAATTTGCTGCAGATTATTGTTTAAGGAGCCAATAAGCAAAAAAGCTGGTGGAGAGCCCAACTTTGCTCCCTCCTGGAGACTTTCTGGAGCACGGCTGGTGCCCCATGTTCTGTTCTGAGAAGGGCATGGAGGGGAGCTTCGGTCCCCCAAATCTGTATGAAGAAACAAGTATCTTGTTTGCAAGCTAAAAACTAGAAATGATTTGTATGTTTATAAGCCCGCTCTGGCTCCATTTATTTTGGCAAAGGAATTGTTTGCATCTTTGCAGAATTCCTTCACCCAAACCACTCATTAGATATGAATTTCAAAACAGCCAGAGGGAGCGGGTGACTCAGGGGAATTAGCAAATGGCTTCCCAAAGCCTTTTACGTCAAGGCCAGCAGCTCGATTCCAGATCTTGATGCCAGTGGCCCAGAAGACGTTGTCATCTAATGTTGGGTCAGTGACCGCGAGTCAACGAGTGCATTTGAGGACCTCGGTCTTTGACTCCTAGCTGGCAGGTGCCTTCACCATGAGAACCTCAGCCAAGGGAGAAGCCAGAAAAGATGGGAAGAGAATGATACAATCAACAAGCTTTCACTGGGCAAAACAATGTCAGCTACAGGAGCTGACCGAGAAGTGGAGATGTTCCACCACAGCCCTTTCACCCCAGCATGGAGATCTAGGGACTTCTGGAAAAGATATTTGAGGAGGGTCAGCCTTGAAGCCTGGAGGTCGGAAGAGCCTGTGACAGCTGGTGCCTCTGCTGTGGGTTTAGAGATCACCTTGATTTTCACCTGGAAGCTATTAAGAAAGTTCTGCATGGAGATGATACCAGCTTTCTCTTTTCTTTGGCAGATAAGAACTGATGGAGTAGCCATCGCATGTGACGATGCCCCTTCACCTTGTCCTGGTGGAGCCTGGGCTGGCACTGGGAATGGGAGCAAGGGCTTAGGCGGCTTTGGCTGAGGAAATGTGTGCATGGAGGACGTTGCTCTTCTGGTGGCACCGCATGGGCTCTGGACACTTTCAATGCCCTCAGGAATGTGTGCTTGGTGTGGCTAAGCGGACAGGCATGTCCTTTGTGGGAGAAGGTCTGTGAGGACTGGGATCAGCTGAGATCCCCCTGGCAGGAGGAGAGCCCTCTCTCCATCCTGGACTGGGCAGCCTGGACTGCCAAAGGTGTCCAGTTCTCTGAACCTCCATAGGTACCCGGTGATGGTGTCCCCAACTTCCACGTCACCTGTTTTCCCTGGAGGCACAGCTGGAGGTCCATCAGCCAGCACCCCCTGCAGTGGTGGTGTGAGGAGGGCACTGGTCCCTGCCCACGTGTGTCTGGGAGCTTGTGGTGCTGCCGAGCTCCTGGTCTCCATCCTCACCCTACCCCAACCTGCCCTGTGCCCCCACCTCGGCACGCTGGCTCGTCTGAGCCAACCTTGGCTCCTTGTCTCACAAGTAGAGATGAAAATAAACTCCAGTGAAGGGTCCTTTAACTTTCTCTACTCGAGTGAAAATAAATGTGATTTCCCCACCACCCAGCCCTGTAAATTCCCTGCACTGTGAAATATCTTCCAGATATAGTAAAGAGACGGCTTTCGGCTATTTTTTTTAAACATCTTTAACTGCTGTATATATTTCCAGGGAGACGTAATAAGCGCTACAGCTAATTTATCTGCATGTACTGTAAATATTTTCAGGAGATAGCAGAAAGGATTTCAAACACATGGCTGGGAGGATTGGCACACAGCGTATGCTGGGTGGGAAGGACACCTTTAACCCTTCATGTGCTGCATCCCTTCCCCTCGCTCCTCTCCGCTTGTCCGCCCCACCCTCCTGCAGCATCTCCCCCCAGCCCATGGCTGTCCCTCCAGCCTGACGTCCAGCCAGAAGATGTTTGGTTTGAACAGGGCTGTGAGGTTTGTTCTTCCACTTGACAGCAAGGTCTTTGCTCTGGGGGCACTGGGAGCTCTGCCAGGATCCACCCTCCTGATCCACTGCCTGCCGCCGCACACGGACCTCTCCATCCCCGCTGGCACAGCTACCTGCTGCTACAAGCACAAGATGAGCTTTGTGAAGAAAAAACACCTACTTGGGCACCTAAGCAAGTGTCTTGTAGCCTCAGCAGCCTCTGGGTTTCAGCAAAGGTTGCAGCCCCACAGAGGGAAACCAGGGCGCCCAGTTACTGCTGAGCACTGGGGCTGGGCGAGGAGGCTGAGCAGGGCAGGGACAGAGATGGTCGCCACAGGCTTTGGTCCTCTGGGTCGCAGTCCTCCATGTCCCCGGGGGGCGGTTGGCCCCTCAGGGTGCTCTGGCACCTGGGATGGGAGTCCTGTAGAAAAAGGAGCCTTCATCCCTGGACAGCCCATCCCCAGGGCTCTCAGCTGGGATGGGAGAGACCCTGGGTGATGGAGAGCTGGGGGAGCAGAGGGTGGCAGGATGCAGGTGTGGGTGGCTGTTTATGGAGCAGCCACTTGTAGATGCAGAGGTCCTTGCCCATCCTCCATCCAGCCTGGCCCCAGGGGATGCAGGAACAGGGAGCTGCTGGGACACAGCCCACCATGTACACATGGCCCCAGTCCTGGCACGGTGACTCCCTGCTATGCAACCCACTCGTGATCCTGTCCATAGTGTCATGACTGCTTGGAGACCATGACCTTGTTTTGGGAGAACTCTTGCAAGGATGGGTGAGATGGAGGTCCAAAGGTCACCTTCACTCTCCCTGTGCTCTGGTATCCCCAGGATCTTCCGTGGGGGAACAGGAACCTTTCCAAGGGGAAGGTCTGAGGGGGAAGCTGTGGGGTGCTGGGCTGGGGGAAGCAGAGGTTTTTCATCACGCAGCTGATGGCTGGTGTCAGCAGGGAACCGCAAAAAAAGCACATTCAATTCAATGCCTGTTATTAAGCAAACCCAGCTCTGTGGCACGAACAGCCTGTCCTGAAACCGTGGGTCACTGCAGCAGGGCCAGTCAGCGCGCTGAGGGATCTGCCTGCTGGATCGGCGACATTGTGCCCCTTCCCCATCGCCACCCTCACCTCTGCTGCCACCTTGCCGTGAGCTCACTGTGAGCTCCCACCTGCCTGGTGGAGGTGATGTGGCCAAGGTGACTTTTCCACGGGGATTGTCCCGCAATAAGCTCACGCCTCCCCTCTGGCAGCGTCCCCTCATCCTGAACCCACCCAGGGGTCCGGGAACCCTGGCAGTGGCTGAGGCTCCGGCAGTCCCATCAGCTGATGCTTCTGGCTCAATGCCGCCAGTCGCTGCGTCAGAGAGGGCAGGTTTGGGGGCTGTGTTGGCATGTGGGAGTGTGGAAAAGGTACTAAGGGTCTGTTAGGAAGGAAGTTGGGGTTTACACAGCTGTTTGCACCAGGTTTTCAGACACCTCTCTGTCTTCTGAGCGCTGGGATCCAGGTTTTTAGTGCAGGCGTGGTTCTGATCCAGACCAAAGCCTAGAGGGGTTGCGGTCCCTTCAGCCCAGGGCAAAGCATCATATAAGTCCTAGACGGGACAATTTGTCCCACCAGCTCAGGCTGGACAACAGGCTGAGGTCTCCAGGGCAAGAGAGCCGACCAGCCAACACCGGGAGGGCAGCCCTGGCAGGACAAGTCCTCCCCAGCAGTGGGTATGGATGCATCAGCTGCATCCTCCTTGTGATCTGCTCCCCAGACTCCTTTCTTCATGATGTAATTTAATGCAGAGTAAGGACACAAGGTACATATTGGCTTGAAGCCCACCCGAAAAGCCATAAAAGAGAGATAAAAGCATTTAAATGCTAAGTCTGTCTGAAGAGGCAATAAAAGGCAAATGTCTTCCCAGCTTTATGTTTATGCCTTTTTACTTGAGTTATGGAGTTTTTGCTATATTCCCTCATGGTTTGTGACTCTTCAAACTGTTTGGTTGTTGTAAAAGGCCTGTGGAAGCAAATTGCATCAGCTGGGAGCTTGTCTGGTCTGCAAATCCATCCCTCAGCCCAGGCTGGTCCAGCTTGGGATCTCCCATGGTCTTTGCCCAATGTCCCACAGGGGAGAGCAGCTGGGGGTGAGCCCTGATGCCTCAGGGCAGCACCCGCTTAGCTGCAGAAGGTTCAGGGAAGGTTTCACAGCCAGCAAGAGGAAGAGGTGAGCAGACAGAAAGGGCCCAAATGTTTCCATTCAGCCTCCGGGTGAGCAGGAAAATGTTTGAGAGCTGGATCTGCAGAGAGGATCCAGATGGGGGAACTGCAGCTGCTCCCTGCGAGCAGAGCCTGGATGTCTTTGGGGATGTGGGGTGGAAGGTCGGCGGGGGGCAGCCCCAGGGCTGCGAGAGTGGGGAGCGTGAGGCAGCAGTCCCCACACAGCCAGCGTATGTGGATCTGGAGCTCATCAGCCCCAGGACAGGATGCGTGTGTGTTTGTTGGGACAGGGCTATGAAAGCAATTGCACTCAATAAAACAATGCTTCCCTCCTCCATTTAGTTCGGAAGTGAAGCTGTGAGCCCAAACGTCCTCAGCTGACTCTCCTGGTCCTCCTGCCTCTCCGAGAGGGAGGAATCGATGGCGATGTGGGGATGGTGTGGGTGGGCAGGAGACGGTGTGCTGTCGCATTATGCAGTGATGGTGCCCCCAGTGCTGGTTTCTGGCTGTGGCGCTGGGCAGCCGAGCAGGTCTAAACCCAGGGACTCTCAGGTGCATGCATCCCCCTGAGGCAGGGAACAAAATTAACCCTGCTTCCTGGCATCCTGCATCCCTTCAGTCTTCCCAGGCCAGCTCTTGTTGCAGGAGAAGCAGTGACCAGGTTTGCATTGTGGCAGGGGGAGGGGGATGCTTGGAGCTGGTGTGGATGCGGTGATGGGTGATACCAGGGCTGGACAGACAACACGGCCAGGCTGGGGCATGGCAGTGGCGGACCAGTCCATCCGAGTGCCCACTCTGCTCCCAGAGATGGGGACCATTCCTCTGAGAGCTGCTTTCTCGGAGCAGGACTGGGAAGGTCCTGGGTGGCCAGGCAGGGGGGAGCGGCTGACTGCAGCCATGCTGGGGGCACCCAAGGGCGTCCCTGCTCCGTCCCTGCAGCCGGTGTCCCTGCTGTCCCCTGCCTTCACTTCTGATGGGCAGCAGCTGCCCCAAGAGCAGTGTGTGACCGCTGTGTGGGGACAGCCCGGCCTTGCCCAGAGCACCCCGGGAAGGGCACGTGTGTCCCAGCAGGTCCCCCCTCAGCCTGGGCTGCTGCCAGCAGTGCAGCATCCCCTCCCCAGTGCCACGGTGTGCTCCCTCACCCTCAGACACATTTCATTTGCTTTTCTGCAGCACTTTTTTGTTGTGCCCATTCCGGAAACCTTTCAGGCTCCAGGTCCAACTTCTACAGCTTTGACCGGGGACTTTGTGTCCTCTCCCTGCTCCATGGCTGGGCTCCTCTGGGACCCCCAACTTGTCAAGCCCTCGATCACCTCTCTACTCAGTGTCAGTTTGCTACAAACCCAATGAGGGGAGAGATTTGGGGGTGCTGAGGTGGGGAGGGATGTGGAGGAGCAGAATTTGGCATGTCCTTAAACCTCTCTAAAAATATATATATTCTTGCCTGTAAAAAAATTAGTAATTTTAAACCGCAGGCAAATGCTTCGCATTCCTGAGCAATGCTGCCCTCTGTTTACTGCCCTTATTGTTCTCAATGAGCTGGAACCGTGGAAATGAATATTCACCCCGACCCCATCCTTCGTCCTGAGAAAGAAAGGAAGAAAGAAAGAAAAGAGGAAAAAGAACCAAAACTGCTGAAGGAAAACAGAGTCAGTCTCCCCATGATTGAGTGAAAGAATAACATGGGACCGTGGAAATAGAGCTGCCAGGGCGCAGCAATTGATTTAAAGTGAGATCTGAATGCCGTCACCGCCGTGGTGTGCAGGGCTCACCCCGCTGGGGGTTGCTGCTGGGGTCCCCCCGCTGTCTCTCCAGTAGGAGTGGAGATGTTGGCTGTGGGGTGGGGGGCTCAGACACTTGGGGGCTGCTGGCAAAGGGCAGAAAGATTTAAAGCTCAGCCCTGGGGCTTCCTCTGCTTAGGTTATCTTAGGCTGGGGCATTGCTGCAGACCACACAGGCACATGCCGAAATAATTTTTACTGGTTCCGCAATATAACGGGCAGCACATGGGGCCGGGAGCCGTGCTGTGCTGACAGGCTGCCCCGGCACGCCGGCACGCTGCGGGGCCGGTGGGTGTGCTGGGCTGCGGGGGGACGTGCATTAGAGACGTGCATTGGGCTGCAGGAGGGCATGCATTACGGAGACATGCACGGGGCTGCAGGGTGGACGTGTATCAGCCTGCGGGAGGGTGTGCATTGCGAGGATGCGCATTGGGCTGCAGGTAAATATGCATCAGCTGCAGGGCATGTGCATCTGGGGGACATGCATTGGCTGCAGGGGGGTGTACACTGGGACTTCCAACCTTGTCCTCCATCTGACCGAGCGCTTACAGGCTGCTGGAGGTCAGGGAGCAAAGCCCCTGCCTGGAAGAGGACTCCAAGCCCCATCCCTTGGTTTTCACTCCCCAAGTCATGAAACCATTGTCTGAGAGTGGGGAGGAGCAGAGAAACCAGCCCAGCTTCGGGCTTTGCAGCAGACAGCACTATGACCCACAGGACTTGGTTTCTGAGACAGATACAGGGATGCCAGGGAGAGGGTATTTACTCTGAGACCCATGTCCCCCAACACCCACCTCCGTCCTGGCTTTGGGGATTGCTCTGGAGGCAGCACTGGGTGGGGGGACCCAGCTGCCCTGCACCAGGGATGAAGGCAGCTGCTGCTGGCAGGGCGAAGTCCCTGTCCCTCCTGCGCTCCCTCAGTTAATCATCACGTTAGGTAATTGCACGAGTGGCCGAGCGGGCAGCCCGCGAGGACTTGCCTGCAGGTGTGGGGCGAGCTGGAGGCCCGGCGGGCTGTGGACGGGTGCAGAAAGCTTTTAACTGGAATAGGGTTACAGCCAGGCAGCCCAGCAATGCCAGGGATGCGAGGAATCCCCTACCTGCTTCAAAAGGACGCTTTCTTTATCGGCTAATTAAAAAAAGGGCAGTGGTGGGGGGGGATCGGTGTGCACCTGTGCCTGCAAACAGCCGGCCAAGAAAGGGGGAGAGAGAGACCGAGCTGGGAGCGAGAGCGAGGAGGGGGTGAAGGGAATGCAATGCAGGGCAGTGGCAGAAGAGGACGGACTGGGACCGTCAGCACCTCCGGGACCCCACGGCATCGTGGCTGTTGTGCCGGGCAGCCCTGGCCTGGTGCCCACCGTGGCGGTGCAGGGGACAGGCTGTAGTCAGGTTGTCTTCATCCCCATGCAGCGAAATCCGTCTGCCTGCCAGGTCTCAAGGGAGGCAGCCTGGCTAGAAAGCACCTCCATGGTCGATTTACTGGCAAGGTTTAATATTAATCCATAGGGATGTGTCCTAGCTGGGTAGTCTGGTGTGAGCCATATGCACCGTCACGGCTCTGCAGCAGTGCCATGGCCAAGTTTCACGCTGCTCGGCTCTTACTCTTCCTTTCCTCTTCTTCAATTGTTATTATTAAATGGGAAGAGTGTTTTAAAATTCTGGTTTTGGTCACAATGCTTCCTGCAGTGAATAAACCTCAGCAGCGTTGATGCAGGCAAAATTTCCAGTAGGAAGGAGGAAATTATTCTTGGGGCTGGTGGGGGTGAGCCCCAAGTTGGGGATTTTTGTCTCAAGGCTGGTTTCCCATCTGGCTCTTCTGATGTTCTGTGAAAGCAGAACTGGGTCGCAGCATCTCCCATCCTTCCTGCAGGACACATGGGGATGGAACACCTCTGACCTCTCCATCCCTCTGTTAACTCCGGTTGAAATTGGCTGGTGGCTTTTAAAGTTATAGAGCTGGACAGAGAGACATACCCACACATACCATGATCGCAGAAACCTTGTTTTCTTTGGAAACCAAGCCAAAAAAGAAAGGGAAAAAAAAAAAAAAAAGGATGAAACGTAGTGGAAACGAGCCATTTGTAAGCTGTTAGAGCAGTTTGGACACAGAGGCCAGCACTGATTTAATGAGATCATTTCACACCTTTAATTAAATAGGTGCGACTCTGCAGGGAGGGGCTGTGGGCCCTGGGACACCCCGGGGGTTTGCAGGATGGAGGACCCCGGGGAATGGAGGAGCCTGGTGGAGGAGCAGGGCTGGTCACAACGGCTCCAGCTCTGGGGAAAAGGATGGAGCCGCCACCGAGGGTATGGAACAAACCCTGGAGGGGTTTTCAAGTGTAGGGGGCTGTCACATCTCGCCTCCACACTGTCACGCTGCAGGGACAGACACCCTGCAGCAAGGGCATGGGATCCTCAGCTCCCAGGGAGGTGCTGGTGGCACCTTGCTGAGGCCAGGGTGGGACATGTTTCCCCCCCGAGTTTCAGTTTCCCCAGCTGTGGGGCACAGGTTGGGACCCCCGAGGGGTGCTGGGAAGCAGCAGACGGAGGAGCTTCAGCCTGGTGGCTGACCTGGGGGTGCTGGTGAACAAACACAGGTGACAGCCAAAATCCAGCTGGACAGGGGGCCTGGTTCTTCTTATAAACCTCCCCCCAAAGCCTGAAAATGGGGCTTGGGTTTCCTGGGGGGTGCCTAAAGGTTCTGCTGACCCCCAGCCTGCAGGGATGTCATCAGTGGGGCTGGGTGCCGTCCTGCTGACAGCAGCAGTGGTGATGGACGTGACCTGCTGGTGACAGTGCCCAGGATGGGTCCCCGGGGTGCTCACCCCCATGGGTCACATCCTGCACCGTGGCCCAGCCCCATCCTCTGTCCACCCCTTGCAGGGCCCAACAATGGGGACACAGGGTGAATGCTGAGGCAGCAGTGTGCGTTAGGGAGTGCCTGGGTTTGGGAAATCTCCTGGAGCCCCTCAGCAGCCCCCTCCTTTCTCCCTGGGGAAGACGGGCCTTGGCGCAGCCCCCCGAGCCCGGGACAGCTGCAGCCGGGTGCATCCGCTGCTCCGCTCTGGCCCTGCTCCCGGCCAGCCTGGCCCTGCCAGCAGATGGGAAAGGCACAGTCCTCTGGGGACAGGGGGTGGGAGAAGAAGAACAGGGACCAGGACAGCTATACCTTGAGCTTCACATGCCTTGCTCTATAGCTTTTGGCTCAGCCTCGCCTCCCCTCCCCACCTGGCAGCCGGGCTTTGTGTGGACCCGTGCCAGCAGAAAACAAATGCCCTTCCAGCCCCTCAAAGGGCGCAGCGGGGTGGGAGGGTGGAGGAACAGGGGCTGTGGGGGAGATAAGGACCCCCCTAAACCCCTCCCATGGGGCAGGAGAGGACTCCTCCATCCCTGCTGCGGCAGGTCCTGGGACAGGGTGGAAGGGCAACCCTGGCCATGGGGGGACTGATGGCCCCCCTCACCCCATTGCAACCTGAAGATGTACACAGGGGGCCCCCTCTCCTTTGTCCCCTTTTTGCAGGAGCAGGAGTGGTGGGAAGTGCTGCTCAGCCTTGGCATTAGCATGGCAGCGTCATCGCAGGGACATATGGTCCTGGCCCTGCTGCAGCCCCGTGGGGAGCTGCGGGACGGCTGGGGCGGGAGCTGCATGGCGAGGGGGGAGCAGCGCAGAGCCCCAGCCTCGGCGGGCTGGGACCGTGGTGGGAACGGGCTTTTGCAGGACTGAACCCCGCACCTTGGTCTGGTTTGCAGAGCTGTGCTGTGCTGGCTGCTCCCAGCCCAGGTGCCCAGGGACAAGCACCCTCCCAACTTCCCTGTCCCTCTTCCTTGATGGGGGTTGCCTAGGCTGTGTAATGCTGCCTAGGTCAGTGCTGCACCCCTCCGGACACCCACCCTGTGCTCCTTGTATATCCGGGGAAGGACTTGCATGGATTGTCCCCATGGCATGACAGACCTGTGCCAGCAGGAGCTGCAGGCAGCTGGGCATCTGCCTGCGCCACCGCGCACTGCGCAGGGCCTGGGGTGTGTGTCCAACCTGGAAGATAGATGCTATTTTAACACCAGAGTTTCTTGCTGAGGCAGTGCAGCTCCCAGCTTTCCAGCACATCTCTGGCCAGGGGCCTCAGCATGTCCCTGTCACCTGACCCTCATCCCCATGGCAGGACGGGAGCCAGTTCCCTGTCCCCTGCCAGCTCTCCCATGGGACAACATACTGCCGCTGCCCCGTGCCAGGAACGACACGGTCCCGCTGTGAACCTCCCCGTCATGGGCAAAACCATGCAAATCTGTCCTGAAAGCCAGCGTGCCAGGTCCATCCTAAAAACACCTGCTTGGATCCTGCAAACATGGCACATATGCGAGCTGGCCTCTCGGGGCTGCCTGGGACCCGGCTGACAGCTTCTGGAAAGCAGAGCTGGTGGCAAGGCCGGTACCACCCTTCCTAAACCATCCCTTTCTGTCCCTCTGCCTCAGGTGATAAATCTTAAAGGAGCGTTTCAGGGAGAGGGTGTGGAGCCTGGAAGCTGCTTGAGCAGTTTAAAGCTGAGTACGGAAGCTGGCTGGATTTTCCAGTGTGTGTGCAATGGTTTGCTAAGCTGCTCGTGTCTCCCTGCTCTGCAGTGAGAGCCTGTGGCTTGGCACAATGGAGCTTGGGGTGAAAATACCAGGTTTCGTTAAAACATCCATCCTTTGAAACCTCAGCGTCGATAGCGGCTTGTGATGCTGCCAGCTGCTCTGCGCATCTCCTGCTCAGACCCCGTGTGACCACTTGTGTCCCCACTCAGCACGGTGGCACTTTCCCCCAGGTCACCACCCTGGGACGCTGCACCCACCGCTGCCCCGCTGTTCTCAGTGCTGGCCACCGCAGGCTCCCCCCATCCCGCTCCTGCTGCTGCCTGCAACCTGCCCGAGCTGCCTGCCTGCAACCCAGAGCAGCTGCCTTCACCTCAGGCACTCCCCCACAGCCATGCAGGCACAGCCCTGCTGCCCATCACAGCACAGGAAGGTGCTCCCCAGCCTGAGATGCAGCTCCATGACGTCTTCAGCTTTTCCAGGAGAGCTGTGAGAAGCTGAGCTGCCCCAGAGGAGAACCCAGGGCGGGGGGAGCGGTAGAAGAGAAGAGGGGGAGTTTCCCCTCCTAATTTCAATAAACTAAATGAAAGGGGTGGAAAATTGGTATTTCATGCAAAACTTGGCGAAGGTTAAACCACTTCCAGATGCTGTCTCAGAAGGTTTTGCTCCAACCTGATCTGTTGCAGATAAAGTCATAGACGCCCCTGCCAAATATTGTATTTCACGCCAGCAGATTTTCCAAACAGCACCATGATCCAGGTGGCATTTCGTGCCATGCTGTCCATAAAGGGAACAGAAAGGACCCCGAAATGTCCCTGTGGCTTCACACCCACCCTGGGGTTGCATCGAGTGTCTCTTGGTATGGGGCAGGTGGTCAGGGTGGCCGCACAGTGGCAGCCCCGTGGGGACCAGGCAGTGGGTGCTGACAACATGAGGGACCCCCCCGCCACCACCGTAGCTGTACTCCCTTCATCAGCCCTTTCCAGCAGGACAAGCCCTGGCTTCTCCCTCTGCTCCTGGTCTCACCAACTCCCATCCCTGTGGGCTCTGCCCTGCACCCCATCATCCCTGTGGCACCCGATGTGCACCCAGCAGGGTGACTGGTGGTGACACAGGTGTTGCCTTCTCCATAACCATGGACATGGGATCAAAAGCTCCCTTGGTCATGTCTCTGGGTGAGGTCCAGGGCCGTGCACAGCAAAGCCCTGCAGCTCAGCCCCTCTGACAGCTCATGCTTGACTTGACACCCCCAGGGTGGGCTTGCCAGCAACTGTGGCTGATGCACACGGTGATTTTAAGTTTGGGGAAACTGAGGCAGGGCCACGGCAAGCCTGGGAGAGGAGCTGGCTGCACCTCTCTGGCTGCCGCTCTGCTCCAAGCTGGGCTGTGCAGAGGGCACGGGGCTCCCGCAGCCGAGCTGCAGCTTTGGCGTGGGCCAGCAGCGGGGCCGGCAGCGGGTCCGGCACACCTGCCCGGAGCAGGGACATAGCCAGCATTCCTGCCCCCGGAGCCCCCTTCCTGCCCCCCCGCTGGGCCCTGCGCCCCCGCTGCATTTCGGTCTCCGCTTGTTTTCTTAGCAGGCGGGTCCTGCGCTCGCCGAGCCCAACAATTTCCTGCCCCGGCGAACACATTCCTCTCCCCATCGCAGGTCCCTCCCGCCGCCTTCCCACCTTGGTGCTGGATGCTGCTGCCTGTGCTGTGTCCCCCCTCATCGCTCCATGTCCCCTCTCTTCCCTCCCACCCCTGCCCACCATCACCTCCCCCATCTGGGAAACAGAGCAAAGCCTGGGGATATGGGATGCTGAGATTTGTATAACCCTCTCGCAGTTTTGGGATGCTAAAGGGGGTGATGCCTGTCCCCATTTGTGGTGTTGTGGGGCTGGCTGAGCCCCCATCAGGAGGTGGTGATCTGGAGCAGGAGCCAGTCCAGCCCCAGCCTGGGCATCGGCTCAGAAACACTGCTGGCATTTCTGGTGCCACCTGGAATGTCCCCAGGCTCATGGGTGGGAGGCGATCCTGGGGTCCCCCTGCCCCCCAGGAGGGTGAGCCTGTGAGCCAGAGGGGCAGAGCGAGGTGATGCTGGGCACCCTCCTGCCCCTGCTCGGGGGCACAGTTTGGGTGGGATTTCCACCTCTACAAGTCAGGAAAACCCAAAAGGCAGCAGAGTAGCGGTGGGACGTCCAGGGTGGCACTAGTGGGACAGGGGCATCACCTCGGGGTGCCGAGCCCAGCACCAATGCAGCTGCTGGGGGGGCCAGGAAAGGAAGCAGTGAGCAGAGCCCATGAGGTCCACCTCGGAGACCACCACCCCAGCTGGGAGGGACCGCAGCACAGGGGCCAACTGCCGAGCACTGCGGCCAGCGTGATGTGATGGGGCGTGGGCTCTGAGCCAGGGGGACCCCTTTTTCTCAGGCTGGTGCTGCTGGCAAAGGGGGCTGGGGGGGGCAGAGAAGGGAAGCCCGGCATGGGCAAGCCTGCCGGACGTGCCCTTCCCACCCGCCCTCCCATGCGCTGCCAGCTCTCCTACCCACCCGTGGCCCAAAAAGAAAGAAAAAAAAAAAAAACAACCTGACCCACCCATCAGGAAACCTCAAATCAGGGCCAATGTTTTTGAAAGGTTTTTTTCCCTCTTCTCTCCTTTAACACATCTGCCAATATAATCTGACCTTTTCCAAATAAATAAAGTCCGCGCGCTCCGGCTTTGATCCCGCGCTCCAAATTTTCTATTTACTTAATTGGTCCATCCAAGGTCTGAGCAAGCTGCGGGCCGGCAGCTGCTGCCGCCACATTCCTGGGGGCTTATCGCCACCTGCTCACCTGGTTGTCATTACCACGGCCGCCAAGGCCCCATGCCCCTGCCGTGGCCAGCTGAGACCCCCATCCCTGCCCCGGGCTGCCGGTGCTCTGGTCCCTCACTCCCACTGGGTACCCTGACCCACTGCTGTGTGGTGGGGGTGCAGGCCTGGGGACACCCCTTGGGGGTCTCATGGAGAATCTGGCTTGTCTGGTGCCTGCGTTCAGTGCTGTCACTCCACCCCACCTCCGTCTCTGGAGGGCAGCTTGTCCCAAGGGAGAGGGATCCTCACATGGTGTGGGGTTTGGCTCCGCTAATCCCATCCCTGTTAGGGGGTAGAGGGTCAAGGGCTTCCCCGGGCAGTGTGGGGAGGGATGTTCCTCTAGAAAGGGGACCAGAGCTTGATTCGCTGCTGAGATTCTTCTGTCTCTGTACAGATTGTACCCTGGTAACTCTGCCTGGATTAGGGACCGTGAATGTGTCCCGTCCTGCTGCAGACCTCTGCTGAGCAACCAGCACAGCTGATGCCTCCTTGTGTCCTCATGTCCTGGGAACCCCAGCATGGGACATGCAGTGCTGGGGCCAGCAGAGATGGGAGGACTGTGTGTCCTTCTGCAGCACCATGTGTGCCAGGGAAGAGGAAGCTGTTGGACCATGGAGAGATGGAAAGCCCCCGAGGTTGGGTTGCTCCTGTACTCTTGAAAGATGCCTTTCAGCCATTGTATTTTGGTCCAGAAAAAGGAAAGAAGTGCAGGGAAGGCTGCAGGCAGACACAGGCATATGCCCTGGTCTTGTGTCCTTCCCCACACACCAGCTAAGGCGGTCCCTGTCCCTGCCCTGAAGAGGCAGAAGGTGCTACTTCTGGCTGTGATTCCTCAGCTTCTTCAGGCAATAACCAGAGGATATTAATGGTCTTTGGGCCCCTGCAGCTAGCAGGGAGGTGGGGAGAGCAGCACCCCAAGGGACCCCTCTCCAAGCAGGCGAGTTCACCTGGGCACAAGCACTGCTGGTGTGACTTGGAGCCTCTCGTGGGCAGGTCCCAGCCATCACAGCCCTGTGACACTGTGCAATGCCTACTGAGGTAACCTCATGGTGATGGGAAGGATGGCTCAGCTGTCCTTTACATCACCCTTCGTTTTCCACTCTCGCGGGGAGGGGAGGGACATCTCTATTTAACCTGGTCCAGCGCAGTGATGTGGGAAGACAATAGGGATGCTTTGTGCACCCAGAGTAACCTCTGATGTGTGTGAAGCCCTGGATGAGCCCTGAGGAGCCTGCCCTCATACCTGGACATCGCTGAGGCATGAGGATAGATTCCAGCTCCCAAAAGACCCATGTGTTTGGCCATAAACTGTGGGTTCCTGGAACCCACCATAGTGTGATGTGGGAGATGAAAGCCACCTACAAGGCCCTAGGCAGTGCTTGGGTTTGACTGGTAGCAGTACCGGTCCTTTTCCTTACTGATCCTCAAGACGGCGTGAATGGAGGTAGATGGTCCTGGCGATGGCTTTTCCCCTGGACCAGCCAAGCCCACGCCCTGGGTTGCAGGAAGCTGAAGAGCAGCAGGTTAGAGGAGGCCATGGCTGGGCCCTGGAGTTACAGCACTGAGAACTGAGACCAGAGGTGTAGAAGGGGTGGTCAGGCTGGAGCTGATGGACCTCAGCCTCGGCAGGGCATCCAGCGTGGGTAAGGAGCTGGCCCGGTGTGGTGGGTGCCACCCAGCACTGCCACTTGTCCTGGGGTGCCAGTCCTCCTCCTGAGCAGTCTATTGGGATTTTCCTCTGATTAACTCCCAGTTCTGCTTTTCCACATCACAACTCATAATTTAGAAACCACCAGTAGGAAAAAGGAATATTTAATTCCTGAGCATTCCCGGTTGGTGCTGATGGATTTGCTGGCTCAGTGACGGATGGGCACCATGAGGCAGGGGGCGATGGGCTGTGTCAGGGCACCCCCCACAAGAGCGGAGGGTTCTGTGGTGCCGCCTGGGGCAGGTGACAAATGTGCTGTGTCCAGCCGGTGAGGGATGACACCTCCAGCGGCTGCTGCTCGCTGCTGCAGCGGGGTGTCGCAGTCTGTGGAGCGTGTCCAGCTCAGGATGGACGTCACCCCTCGGGTATGCCGGCTCTCGCTGACATGCTTGCCTGGCCAGCTCTGAAGACAGTATAAATTCTTACAGTCCGTTTACACTGACAGCGATGATTCAGTATAACTGCTCTGTCCAAGAGCTCCTTTCTCTGGGGAAGCGGCCCCAAGACCCCATGCCTGTGCCCTTCCTGCCCCCTGGCAGCTGTCTGCTCAGCTGGGTTCACCCAGGGATCGAGAAAGGTCTTTTATCTGACTTGCTGGGAAACCCTTGCTGCCAGAGACCTCAGATGGCTTCACCACCCAGACTGTCCTGCTGCAGCCCTGTTCCCAGCTCTTTGAAACCTCTTGTAGATGCCTCCCCAGGTGCCTGGTTCTGCCTCATCCATTGCAGGCAACACCCCTGCAAGCTCACCCAGCCTCTCCATATCCCTCTGCTTGATGAACCAGTTGTTTCCAAGTGACAAGCTCAGTTCATTGATACCTCCTGGTGACACCCATCAAGTTTCCAGATAAAATGCCCCTTCCTCTTAGTGACATCCCAGGGAGATGATGTGGGCAGCACAACCAAAGCAGGACAAGGAGGAGGTGAAGAGGGGCAGGGAAGGAAGAGAAGGTGGTGTCGGGTGGGATTTCGATGTCTGACATGTTGACGTTTCCCAAGTAGAAGGCAGTCACTCAACATCTGGCCGAGAATATTGCGTCTTGCTTAAGAGCAACTCCAGATGTTCCCAAGACCTTTTTTTCATTATTTTATTTCTTTCTTTCATTCTTTTCTTCTCCCCCTTCCCTCCCAGCCACTCTTGACTCACTAAATCAAAGGAGACAGGCTTTTAACTCTCTGGAAAGAAATAAATGGCTCAATGGTGAGATGAAACAAATTCTCTGGAACTGTGTGAGCAGATGTGTGTTGGGGGAGGGAAAGAGGGGAGCAAGGTAAGGGAGATCAAGAAAAAGAGAGAGGCACGTGTACATGGCCATCTCTTTAGTGTGAGGTGCCCCAGCTGGATGCACAGCATGACAGCTGGAGGGATGTACAGTTTCCACTGAACATGCAGGACTGGCAAAAGCAGGACTTATGACTGGAGAGAAAAAAAGGGCAACGGACTGGTTCCCGTTTCACTGGGTTGACTGGTGATCTCCTCTCCAGTGTAATTGGGTCCAGTTCTTACCTCCTGGAAGTGGCTCAGAGCTGAGGAGGTCAAGAGAAGGATGAGTCTGGTATGTTGATGACGCTCATCTGAAGAGGTGATTTATCATCCCTGACGGGAATGGGAGAATAGGCAGCCAAACAGCAAGAAACCCGGGAAAAGAGAAAGTTTGGAAAGAGGAGGGGAGAGGTCAAAGGCGAGAGAGATGAATAAGAGAAAAATGGAGGAGGATGGTAAGAACGTGAAAGGATGATCCAGAGGTACAGAAATGTGGTTTCTCTGTCATGTTTCTTGACTCCTGCTGAAGATCTGTTCTGTGCTGCTCAGCCCCGCAGCGCCCGTGCCCATCCTGTGCCATATAGACAAAGGCCTCGTGTATCTCTGATGTCCTAGAGCTGCTCCATCTGCAATCTCTTCAGGCAGAGAATCACTAGTGTGGTGCCTGTCTCCCATTATCTACGCTATCCCCTCCTGAGCCATCACCTCCGGTTCCATCCATTTGTCAGAGCTGCTTTGACTGGTTTGAACGTTCCCAGCCTCTGGCAACCTCACCCCTTCCCTGGGGGGTTTTGTAGACCCCTTAGGTAAAGCCACGGGACCTAAACCATCTGCTTTCTTCTCTTCTTACATCTGTAAATGTACCCTGACAAATAGCACCATGGGGCTAGTGCAGGAAAAGCTCGTTTTGTTGCCTTTCCCTTCCCCTTAGAATTAATGAGACAAATTATTGGATGACCACTTCGGTCAGAACCTGATAGCATCCTGCGGATGACTACCAACAAGCCTGGGAGAGCTTGTCTCAGAGAAACATGCCATGAGGAGGCAGTTAGGATGACAGAACATGACTCTACACTACATCATTTAAACCATGCCAGAAACATGCCACTTGTCCCAGAGCAACCAAGGAGCCAAGCACCTCCACCAGCCCTTCTAACTCGGTGCATGGTTCCGACCTGCTCGTGCCAACACCTCTGCAGGACACATCCCATGAGGGTTATCCCAACACCAACAATTCAACCGTAGGTGAGGCTGATCCTTTGACCTGGTGAAAGTCAAACTCTCAAGCATGGGAAGCGGTTCCAGATGCCTGCCTATTTAGCCTCCCTCATGGCAATGACGGCAAGGCTCCTGGCTTTCGAAGAGCTGATGCTCAACATTGTCTGATAGCTGGGTCTCCAAGAGGTCTGAGGGCTGGAGGTGCACACACACACAGCCTTGTGAAGCAGTTTTCACTGTGCTGAACACTTGAACCTCACGAGAAACTCTCAGAGACCTTTTGTCTGGTAGTAAGAGCCCTTCAGAAAATGATAGAGAAGGTGTCTTGAGGTCTAGAGAAACCACAAGTACCATCCAGTTAACAGGTAGCTGCTAGCACAATTCTGCAGAGCAGTTCAGCTCATTCATAAGCAGGAATTACGTCTGGAGCTGTGGAGCAGGGTTGAGATGGCACCTCAGGGTCTGCCACTGGCATGGCGTGTGCAGGGGCTGCCGAGGAGAAGTAACCCGGCTTCCACACCAGCAGCTGGCACACACCAGCCCTCGTGTCTCATCCATCTGTAGCCAGCACCGGGCTTGCTGGTCAAGAGCTAGGGCTAGTTAGAAAACTCCCAATCAAACCGGTTTTACCCTCTGAAAACAGCCCGTCTGCCTGCACAGAGCCAGCTGACGGCCCCCTCCTCAGCGAGACCCCCGTGTCTGGAGAGCCTGGGGAGGTTCAGCTCCGGCTCCAGGTGCGCTGGTGGGATCCTGGTCCTGGCTCAGCTGCAGGTGGCCTGCGGCCCCTTTGGGCTCCAGCTCGGGCCGTGGCTGTGAGAGTTTCTAGGCTTCCTGCCTTGGAGCTGGGGTCTTGGCTCTTGGTTCTGGCTCTGGAGAGCAAGACTGAGAGTCCATCCTGGCTCTCAGGAGGACCTGAGCTTCAAAATTTTCCGAACAAATCACTTGGATTATTTCTAATTGACATTTTTTGGAGAGCTTTTCCTTCTGACGGAAGGGAATGACTTGATTTATTATTTTTTCAAAAATTCCTTATCCAAATCCCCTGAATGCTTGTAAGAGCATGGAGAGAGGGCCGGTGAGTTTGGCCAGACAAGGTCCACCAGCCCTGCCTGAAGGTGGCAGGAATGGGGGGCTCTGGCTCCTGGTGCCTCCTCGCCACCCCAGGGCTTGCAGATTTGCTTCCCAGCACCTCTCTGAGTGCCCACAGACATCCCAGAGTCCCCACAGCACCCTGGCACTCGTGGGCTGGGGACCAGCATGCCGTCAGCCCTGCACTCACAATCCACCCTTACAACTGGCTGGGATGGAGCCACCAGCTCACCCATGAGCAAAATTTAAATTTTTATGCTTTGGTACCTTTTGCATTTCTCTTTTTTCCATTTGCTTTCAGCTGGGGAAGCCCTGAGAGATTTCCAGGCTGTGTGGGGACACCTGTCCCTTGGACAGGGCACAGTGCCATGGGAAGGGTGCAGGAAAGGCAGGGACCTTCTCCTGGGGAGAGGTGGTAGAGTGGTGCTTGCACCAGTGATGGGGATGGCTTGGGGACAGCCCTGTTGTTGGTGACCTCTGAGCATCCCTGTCTCTCTCATCATCCCATACTCATCCAAATGCTGGCTTCAAGGGCCTGCAGGGAGGTGGGGGCACATCTGACAGGCTTTGCTAGAGCGTCTTTTTTAGGGACACCACTTCCAGGGGCTGGTCCCTCCATGGAGCACATGTGCCCCTGTGAGCAGTGCCTGGAGCATCAGCTGCTCTTCCCAGCATCAGGGAGCAGTGCCTGGGACTTGCTACCCTCTCCTGCACCAGGGGACAGTGGCTGTGAGCAGCAGGTCCTTACCCCTTCCCCACCATGCTGCCCAGGGACAGGAGTCATCCAAGCAGGGGGACGAGGGAAGCGAAGCCCTGAGACACCTGCATCCCTGGAGTACATGCTGTTCACAGGGGGACAGGCAGATTTCTCCTCTTCGGAGAGGCTGTGAAATTCAGATGGAAAAAAAATATATATTTTCCAACTGTTATATTTCATGAAAGGAGCTGTTCATCCACTTAAAATATAGGTGACAAGTACAAAAGGCATTTGGCATTATAAAGCAGGCCAAATCTTCAGGAGATCGAAGATATATGGTACGCAACCAAGTCCCAGCTTCAATCTGTTCCTATACTGTAAATTCCAATTACATCATGCCGCCTTGTTTAAATACCGTGAAACCTGGCTCATGCCCTAAGTATGTTTTATATATTGCCACATCCATTTGAAATAGATGGGCAATGTGTTTTACGGCACATGTGCAAATATCTCCATATTTTTCCATCTGGGGGTTTATGGGATCTTTCAGAAAATTAATAATGGGGCTCGGAGGAAATGTTCGACTTGGAGGCAGTAGCAGAGATTTATGGCCATCCCACTGGATGCCAGGGAAAAGTCTGAAAGCGCCCAGAGCAGACGAAGGTCCCACAATCTCCCTGAGAGCTAATTTTGCATAACGGATGGGACTGGGAATTTCCTCCTGCGAGCCGGCAGGTTGATGGGAAGGGATTGCTCTTGAAGGCAAGGAGCTGAGTGCTGGAGCAAGGGATGGAGATGGAGGTGGGGACCAGCACCCATGGCGCTGCTGCCACAAAACTCAGACCTGGGCAGGGCAGGAGGAACAGCTGAGCCTTGCTGGTGACAGGGACAGTGCTGCCCAGCCACCCCACCAGTCCCCTTTGGCCACCCTGCCTCATTCCCAGCTCCAGGCATTGTGTGGCTTTGCTGGAAAAGGGATAGTATGAAGGTCCATACGGGTGTGCTGGCCAAAGCCACCTTGATTTCTGGCTCAAGACATGAGCCATAGCCTGTTGGGCTCTGCTGGGCTTCCTGATGGGCGAGCACACCCTCGCTGTCACAGCATGGAGAGCACCAAGGGCTCGTGGGACACCCACTCAAGCAACACCAACCCTATCCCAGCTTGGCCTTGGGGCCAGAGAGGTCGTGGCATGGGTGGCCAGCAGTGCTGGGAAGGGACACTTAAGAGTCACCACATACCAAGAGCCTCAAATGGCCATGAGGTTGAGTTAGTGACCCATTGCACAGCTCTGGAGCTGCAAGCATTGGAGAAGCTTTGCTCCCACTGTCGTCTGTCCAACAGGGCACAGGCAGGGGACAGATGCTGCTTCAGGGGTCTTTGTGGGGATGTTGGTGCCAGGGAGAGACCTGACTCAGGTGTCTCTGGACCCCTCAGATGTGCTGAGCTGGGTCTGCTCTGTCCCCTCTCCATCCCCAACCTCCCCACAGCCATGGTCCCTGCTGTGACAAACCCAGGGGTCAGCTGGTGGCTGCGTGCAGCCGGGCTGGCCCCTGCCGGCTCCTCCAAACTCCTCCAGCACCAGCCATCTTCTGGGAGTGCCACCTCTCCTTGCTTCTCCCAATAAGCAAAAGTCGATGATTTCCCATTGTGTGGGTGCACCGGGTGGGGAAGCAGTGCGTGGTGTTTATTTTCATAGTGGAGAGGCCCATTGTCCAAGCTGTTGGGGTCGTGTATCTTGTCCAAGATGAAAACATCAGGTGTTTATTTGAGTCTCGTGGTGGCTATGTAAATAGAGGACTCACTTCAACAGCCGCTGGCTCAGCAGTGAGGGCCTGATCCTGCCCCGTGCAGAGGCCCCCAGCCTGACATTGACTTAATGGAGATGTAGCATCCCCCCGAACAAGCAATCCCACCCTGGTCTGGTGCCTTATGGGCTGAGGACACTAATGGCAGAGGATGAAACAGAAGGATGAAGTTGCGGCAGTGGCTGAGTGGAGAAAGCTTGGAAGGAGGCACAGTGATGCTGACCCCGAATCACAAGGGGACCAGCACAGCTCTGCTGGGGCAGCAGCACCTTTGGGTGGGATGGCTTTCTTGGTGCCACTTTCAAACGGCACGGTGCAACATCGCAGCGATGCCTTAGGGTCAACGCAGCACAGATGCAGGTAATGGGGTGCAGCAGGGTCCCCCCATCCCCAGGGCACTGATGGGGAATAGTCTTCTCTTTTGCCTCATCCTCTCCATCACCGCTGAGGTGGGAAAACCCCGGCAGGAGGGAGCTGACGGGTTTCTCCAGATGGTGCCCCGCTGACCCCAGCCGTTCCCCGTCTTCGGCTCTTCCTTAGGAAAACACAGCGTGGGCCAGCCCATCGATTAATGGTTTCCTCATGTTCCCCTGGTGCGGCTGACGTGGGAAGCTGCCTCCCCATTCCCCAGACTCTGCTGAACCAAGCCCCTGCCTCCCCGTGTCTGCACGGGTGCCAGGTATCCTGCATGTGTCTAACCAGTGAATTGCGCCCTAAAAAATATCAACAGGGAGACAGATAGACTGGATGGAGGAATAAATGAACAAATAAATGAATGACGCAGTGATTAACTCTGATGTAATAAAGGCCCCCAAGGCTTGTAAAAACAGACTTGGCATTTTGAAGTATAGCACATTTCTCACCATTTTGCAGGGATGAGAGTGGCTGAAGCAGCTAAACCCCCCGCAAACTTGGCTGACACAGTAATGGGTGGGAAAAGTGCATCCTGCCCTAGTCCTACAGCACCTCTGTCAGGAGCCCGGGTGGATGTGGGTGGGTGGAAGAGGTTGGGAGGGCAGGAGGAAGGCTGGGAAATGTAGAGGCTGAAGTTCGCTTAGGAAGCAAAATTTGTGACTAAAATGTATGTTAATGAGGCTTGGGAGGGTTGTGAAGTGCGGAGTAAAACTCTGTGCTGGGTAANTAGGAAGCAAAATTTGTGACTAAATTGTATGTTAATGAGGCGGAGTAAAACTCTATGCTGGGTAGGGGGTGGTGGATGGAGTGCTGTGGCACCAAGGGCACAGCAGAGCTCGTGTGGGCTTTGCCCTGTAGACT
Organism: Pampusana beccarii; assembly: GCA_013399365.1. Taxonomy (NCBI): domain Eukaryota; kingdom Metazoa; phylum Chordata; class Aves; order Columbiformes; family Columbidae; genus Pampusana; species Pampusana beccarii. The sequence goes on along the minus strand of VWYH01000678.1, from coordinate 1,865,695 downwards.
TGCTCTGCTGGGAGCTCGTGCTCTCCAGTCTTGCTGCAGAAGGGCCAAGAGAAAATCTCTTGAAGTCCTTCTGTCACATTGGGGAAGGCAGATGAGAGAGGGATATTTTGGGCCCTGGGGCAGAGCAGAGCTGTTGTCCTCAGCAGTAGGTCCTGGCCATAGGGCTCTGGCCACTGTGTGGACACTGCTGCCTTCCCTGCCAGTCCCCAGGGCTGCCAGGACAAAGGATGTGGCACTGAGCAGAGTGGTTGGACAGGTCACCACACCTGAGGGATGGCAGCAAACCACCGTTCCCTAGTACACCATGTCCACAGGAGACAAAGCACCACTTTTCCATGTTAACCACGTAAGGGCAGAAAGGACAGGCTGGCAGGGCCACCATCACTCCTTTCTGACAGCTGGAGCCACTACTGAGACTCACGTGGATCTGCATCACAGGATGGAGAGAGGCTGCTCTGTGTACCAGAGAGCATCAAGAGAGCAAGGAGATCACATCAGGCCATGACAAGTGGCCAACCAAGTAGGTCTTGCCTCTCTAAATAGGTCTTATCTCTAATTAGAGGCACAGCTCCTCACCTGGCAGCGTGTTCCCAGAGGCCAGCACTCAGCTGTGCCCCCTTGGCCAAGCAAAACACTCTTTGCTCGACTGCGCTGCACCTGAGGGAGGTGTTTTCCTGTGGGATCTGGGACTATTTTTATTTATATGGACTTTGGTTACCAAGAGCAAAGTGATGGGAAATGATCTTTGTATGCATCCATCTGTCCATCCACCCATCTGTCTGACCGGTAAGGTTGGGGTTCAGCTGTCCAAGCTCCTGTGGTCTCTCATGAGTGGAGCTGGCTGGATGACACGGAAAAAGAGCATCGAGTTTTCTGCAGTATTCTCACATTTTGCTTCTTTCCCTGGCCAAATTCCGGGTTTCCATGAAAAATGTCCATTGGTGTTTTGAAATGAGAAAAATTTCAACCAGCTGCAAAATTCAGTCCCAAAGCAGGAGGGAACTTGCAGACTTGGCCTTTCTTTCAGCTGCCTTTGAATCTCAGACATTTTTGCTCCAGCTGAATACCGGGAAAAAAATCTGTTAAAAAAAAAAACAAAAACAAAAAAAAAACCCACAAAAAACTCCCACAACACTGATGCAAAACGTGTATGGTCGTTTTGGCCTTTCCTGCGTGGGGACGAGGTATCCGTTGCCTGGAGCAGCTGGTCCCAGCGCCGTGTTTCTTGGTGCATGCCTGAGCTCAGCCAGCTGCTGCACAGGACAGGCGAGATCCGCACTCTAGGAACCGGGAGCATGCCGAAGCCTTTTCAGATGCTTTGCTGGATTAATATTTTTTTTTCTTGAAGAGTTATTTGGGAAAGCCTTCATTGTGGCAAGGTGGGGTTGTACTCCAGCATCTCTTGCCCTTGCAAAGCCTATGGCTGCTGGCCCTGGCCACCAGACACCATCCTGTGCTGCCACACAAGTCCCCCTGCCACAGCGTCACCCACGGGTTCTGGTGGGGCCCCATGGTGACAAGTGCTCCCCACCACCAGGGCAGTGGCCTCTGTCTGCACCCCACAGCCCCAGCAGAGCTTCAGCTTGTGCCCACCAGCCTCCTGGTGCATCAGTGTGGGCAGGAAGGCAACTCCTTGCTTGACTGCTGATTTCTCCTTTATTTTTTTTCCCCCTGTTAAATTTGCTTGGAAAGCAGTTAAGTCTACTAGAAATTTGGCTTGATTGCTCTTTTAACTGTGGCTTTGTTGAAATATTAGCATTATGAACAGCAATGAAATAATTACATAAGCCATTAATGAAGATATAAAACCAATACCTAAATAAAACAAACAGCTAGTAATATCATTAATGTTCCTCTTTTTTTCAGTTACAGCTCTTGGAGAGCTGTGATGGGAAAGTGGAAGAGTTTTTCCAGCTATTTAACCTCTGTGGCTGTGGAGCCCTCCAGGTTCGGGTTGCTCCAGATGCTTGAGCTGCCAGAGAAGTGGGAGTGGGTGAGGGCTTGGGGAGAGCCCCCCACTTGCCTGGTGAGTCCGATGTGTAGAAAGAAGCTGGCTGGAGCCTGGTAATCCAGTCTTGGTGAGGTAGAAGAGCTCTCTGGGATCTACTGTCCCTGTTATACCCAGACAGATGGACAACCGCAGAGCCAAGCCTGGGGGCCACGATGGGCCATGAGCTATTGGTCCCTGGTGCACCCGGGAGTGCTCAGGGCTGGCTCCATGGTGTGCCCAGAGCCCACTCATGTCCAGACACAAAGCTGTGGGGAAGTTCTGGCAGCACAAATGAAACCCTATGGGTCAGCACAGCCCTGACCTGCAGAGCTGGGAGTGATGGAAGGGAGAACCCCCTTGGCAAAGCCCCCTGGCTTCCCAGCCCACACGCAAACTGCATGTGCATGCAAAGAAGATGCAGAATTAGGTGCTTGGTACTTATTAGACTCATGTTATTAAAAATAATAATAATAAAATAATAATAAAACCCCCAAACGTACATATCATATATGTTACACTATGGTCCACAACATTCACTGGCTTTTCTTTTTACATATTTCACAGATGCCACCACGTCGCAGGGCCAGGGTCCCTCTGCATGAGCACCCCTGGGATGGTATTTACATGACACATGTCGCAGCACCCCAAGAAGCACAGCAGAGCCCACCCCCAAATCTGCACTGGGTGACTTGCAAAGGATCGCACCAGCATCCTGGATCTGTCCTGTCCAGTCACACGTTTAAATTATAAAGCAAAGAGAAAAAAAAGTTGAAAAGGCACACAGATGCATGTGGGGATTTAAATATGCATCTGGGAGCAGCTCTGTGTCTAAATCCCCTGGGCAGCATTGCTTCTCCCAAAAAACCTGCTGCAGCAGGCGCTGGGCACAGCTTGGCAGGCTGGGTTCCCTGGCTGGGATGGTTCTCCTTGCAGCTGGAGAGGCCTCCGGCTGCGTTTGGTACCCAGCTTTGGTGAAATGCAGGCAGAAGAGTTAGAGCAGCGCAGGGCTGTGCAGCTCAGGGTCTGTGCAAGGAAGGGCAGATCCAGAAGAGCCAACTCAGCAGCATCCCTGTGAGGACGGCACAGCAGCCCCTGTTTTTGCAGCCCTCCCGAGCTGCAGGGCAGCATCTCTGTGCAACCCCGTGGTGCCTCCAGCAATGTGCTCACACCCCGGCACCAGCTCCGGGTGATGCAGCCCCGGCGTCCCTGCGACAGCCGAACCTGCGTCTGGGGGTTTCCAGAGGCCTATGCCAGGCAGAGGGAGAGCAAGAAGAAAGGTGAGTTCTTGCTTCAGACTTTGGGGTGACACAAGCAGAGGAAATCAGAAAAACCTCTTCCAGGCAGCAGCCTTGGTGAAGGTGCAGAGTGGCCTGCTCCAGTCCTTTAGCCAGGATTTAGGACACCCCCAGCCAGAGGGGGAGAGCTCCTCTCCTCAGCGGCAGCCAACGGAGTACATGGTGTCCTGCCCCCATGTCTGTGATCTGCCCCAGTGGGACACCCATGTGCACTGGGGTGCCAGCTGGGAGCCACCCTTCATCAGCAGTCCCAGCTGGCAGAGCTGAAACAAGAGTGAAGGGCCAGCTGGGAGGGTAAATAAAGAATCTGAACCACCAGCACCAAAGTCCTCAAAGAGTTTGAGGTGCCTCACTTCAAGTGAGGAGAAATCAGGTGCCAAAGGAAACCCTGGAAGGAGCCTCCTGCCCCAGCAGGCTGTGCAGCGCGCAGACACATCGTGCCTCTCCCGAAGGCTGTACTTGCTTGGAGAAAGCAAGTGGCGTCTATAGCCCTGCCCCAACGAGCATCCATGCCCACGGAGCAGTGATGCTGCCCTGCTCTTTTGTGAGCTGTGGCTGCTGAAAAGAGGGGCCAGCGAGCCCCCACACCCCATGGGGTGATGCCGAGCAGCCCCTGGAGCTGTGGGGATGACCCTGATGTGAGTCCTGGCTGTGCATAATGAAAGGTTGTTCCGTCACTGACTCTTGCATGATGACTGTTGGGTGCGTGGGGTTGGAATGAGCCTGGGGCAAGGGTGACAGCTCTGCTCCCTGGGCTCCTGGCTGCAAGCAGGCATGGGAGGAAGAGGAGGGCTGGCTGGCCCACGTACTTCAAGGGCCATCTCATGGCAGAGGCTGACAGCCTATGACAACCAAAACAAGAGGAACCGAGGAGGGAAGGGTCCCCTTAGCTCAGCTGGAGGAGGGAAGTGGGGGGTCTATGTCAGGAGTGTGGCACAGGACCAGCTCATCTAAGCCCAAGTGGTCCCACACACCCTTTGCCCCTCAGCTTCTGGCCTCCCTCCAGCTCTGCCCATGCCCTGTGCAGGCAGCCCAACATCCATGGGACCTGAAAGATGGCACTGCAGGCTCCTCACATCTCTGAAAAGCCACTTCAGCATCTCCAACAGCTTCGCCAATGCACTGAGCTCCCTGACTAGGGCACCTGCCTGTCCACACAGTGCCTAGATCCTCACTGCACAAACTCCCCTGTCCTGAATCCCAACAGTGCTCCAGCAGTCTCTTCAGCTGCAGGCCCCAGCACCACCTGGGATGCTGGAGCCCAGAAGCACCAGACCATCCATGGGATGGGGAGTCCACACAAGCTGCCGTGGGCTCCAAGGGGAAAAGCATCAACGTAAAGCACTGGAAGACTGTGCTGTAGGCTACAGTACCTTGTAGAGCCATTCAATAAGCAAGGCAAGGTTTGCAGGGAAAGGAATATCTATTGTGAGAGCACCTATTATTTCTACACATGTTCATTATGTCAAGACCTCTACAATCTCAACATGGGAAGATACTGATGGCTATTGCAACTGGAGACTAATACATGGTGAAGAAGACATAAAACACTAGAGGTGGGTCAATGAAAGCTCCTCGCTCTTCCTGCCACCTCTGCCCTGTGCATCTCCTTGGACAACCTTGGCCACAGCAATACCTCCCAGGAGAGCATGCGGTCAGGCCAGCTCTGAAGGATGCACATCAATGCAGATGGTCACCTCATGTCAGCTCAACAGAAACAGGTGGAATTGTGTCAATTGGTACCAGCTGAGAATATAGGGACATAGACATGGGTGGATGGGCGATGATACACGATGGCTCTGGTCAGCCTGCCTTGGTGGATATGGGAGGTGAAAACGGGTGTCTCCACGTCTTTCCTGATGGGTTGACTGGACTATGCACCAGGATAGATAACAGCCAGGGAGTTGTGAAGTCTGTTCCCTTCTCCCTGGTGGACATAGCTGTCCCTGGTAGTGGCCACCAACCCACTTCCAGGGCCTGCCTCTTCCCCACGGCACCGCAGCATCGCAGGGGTCCTGCCCCAGCCAGCAGCACTGGTCCATGTAAGCCCAAGGTAAGCAGAGAATCAGGCCTTGCAAAGGTTCATTTGTTCTTCCTGGTGGAGCTCCTGGGGCTGGTCTCTCTGCAGTGTTGGATGGTTTCCACTCAGCCTGCCCATACGCACGTCGGGATGAAGAACAGAAGACTCTAAACCTCCTGTTCCCGCTGGGCAAGGAGAAGGGCAGAGAGAGGTCTGACAGCAGCACGTTTTCAGAGAGTGAGGAAGAGGCAGGCCCTAGATGCTGGAGAAGGGAGATCTGTCAACTCAGATGTCAACACCGGGCTGAAGAAGACTTTGTTAACGGAAAAAGAAAAGCCTCAAAAATGAGCACTATGAACAGCATGCCCACAGCAAGACATCGATCCCCTTCAAGCTCCTTCAGGCGACAGTCACCCATGGGATCCTGCTCCGCTTTGCTCCTCACTCAAGGTTTGTCGTTACTGCATTATTTTTAATACACACTTAGAGAAAAAGACCCCCAGACACACCCATACGTGCACACGCACACTCAAAGGGAAACCATTGCCAAAATATACACTATAGACAGAAGAGTCCGTTCACACTATATATATGTACAGAGTCTCTGGGTGCAGTCTGGCAGCGCACAGCTGGGCTGGGGCTGAGTATGGGGTGGGGTGGGATGGGTGGAAACCCCTCAGGGCTTCACACACTTCCCCTTCTTCTCCCGCCGCTGCAGTTTCCGAAGGCGCCGCGTCCAGGCGTCCCGCCACTGGATGACCAGGCTGTTCTTGTCGGCCATCAGTCCTGGCCGGTCGGTGGAGTTTTCACTGATCCCCATGACCAAGTACTTCTTGCTGATCTGGATCTTGGGGCATTTGCAGGACAGGTCTTTCAGGTGGATCCACAAGAAGTTGTCACCACGCTTCACCCGCTCGTCACGACACTTGTAGACAGAGAGGATGTTGATGGTGAACTTGGCCCAGTTGGCCACCGTCTCCATTTCCAGGATGTTCACCTGGACCACTGAGAGAAAAGAGGGGGAGACACGGTGATGGGGGATGCTTTGCCTTGGTCCCCAGAGGAAGCTTTTGTGATGGGAACTGTCAGTCCCCAGCAGCCCCACCTGCTTCATCCATTGCACCTTTGGGAGGGCTCTGATTTGGGGCCCCCTCTTCATGCTGGGTGCTCCCCATCCCCTGGGACACCCGCAGCTCCCCCACCCACGGCCAGCCTGCAGCCGGCCCTCAGCTGCCTCTGTGGCAAAGCCCAGCGTGGCCCAGGGAGGGAGCAGGTCCTTACCATAGTCCTTCTTGCAGTACTTCTTCATGTTAATCTTGTAGTTGCCCTTGGCTGGCTTGCAGTAGGAGTCACAGTCTGCAGAGGAGGAACAGAGGGTTGAGCACTGAGGGGCTTGAAGCAAAGCACCACACCATCATCCCCACAGGGAAGAGACCCAAATGAAGATCTGACCGCAGACCAAAGGGGCCGCGATCCTCAGGGCTGACTCAGCTCTCAGGGACCAGGGTGGCAGGCATCATCCTCACGTGGCAGCCTCTCCTGAGATCTGCACCTCACCAGTGTCGCAGCAGCGGGGAAGAGGACTCAGGTTGGGGGGAGCAGGTGGGTGAGGGAAGCAGTTCTGCTCTGCCAGGTCGGTCCTGCTGCCTGAGCATCCCCTGCTCAGGCCACTCCAGCACAGCCGGGGAGGTCACCAGGCTGTCCCTCACCCCACACAGCATCCCTCCCTGCTGCCCCCCAGATCTCGGGAGAGGCTCATGTCCTCAAGAAGGCTTTTTTTCTGTGCATTTCTAAAGACCCAGATTTGCATCTCAAGCAGAGGGAGGGTAGAGAATGCCTCTTTCCTTCTCCCCAAAGGCTTTGATCCCAACAATTGCCCGAAGCAGCCCTGTTCTCCTCCTTTCTTTCCCCCTGCCATCTTCCTTTGAACATCTCAATTTGTCTCTTTCCAAATGGCATGTTTTTTCTAAGCCCATCTTTCTTCTTTTCTCTGCCTTTCTCAGGTTCTGTCTCTGGCTTGGCCCCATGTCCCGGGAGAGAGCCAGCAGTCCCTGAAGTTGTCTTTGTTTGCGGGTTGCCACAGCAATCACTAGGGATGGAGACGGGAGTCTGGGGGAAGACGGGGAATAACAGCACCCTGTGCCAAGGGGAGGAGGAGAAAAGAGGAAAGAAAGAAGCCCAGGAGCACAAACTTGCCCTGGGCTCTGCTGCTCTCCTTTCTGCCGAGCTCCTTTTTATCGGGGACTTTGTGCTGCCTGTACCAAATTTGTCATCGATAGAGGCAGCGCAGCACGAAGCTAATTCTTGTCAGAGGGGGGTGAGCCCTGATTCTCAGCTCAGCTGCCCCCGGGACAGCAGTGGTGCCTGCAGAGGGGGCGCAGGGTCCCCCCATGTGGGGTGGCTGCTGAGTGCACTGGAGCGCTCAGCAATGGTGCTGAATGTGCCCCACCTGTTGCGTCCTTGGGATGTGCTACGGCCTCTTCCCGGACACCGCTGTATCCCCTGGGAGACACGACAGCCCCATCCCAGACACTGATTAGATGTTGTGGCTGCAAATCTTTTACTGCTGACTTTGAATTACTTTAAAGCTCTGTTTTGCCCTCCACAAGTTTTGTTAATTCTGCTAATGGGGAACAAGGATTTTTTTTTTTCCACTAAGTGGAAAATATTTTAAGATAATAATAATAAAAATTACAAGAAGTGAACCTGGGACACTTCGCTGCCAAGCCAGTTGGGCACTCAGGCAGAGAGATCAAAGCTGGACCTCAAAGGCTGCGGATTGTTGGAAAGGCAGGAGAAAACTGGGAAGAGTGATGCAGAGGATGGAAACGTCAGCACTCGTGGGCAGGACCCCAGCAGGGAGGAGGGTGGGGAGAGGGAGGGAAGCCCAGCACCTGAGCACGGTGGCCACAAACAATGTCCCCCTGTTCCCGCAGCCCGGCACCTGCTGCCAGAGGCAGGGAGGGAGGTGGGAAAGTGGGGGAGAAGGGGCTCTGACACTGCCTGGGCTGGCAGGACCATGGGGTATTGAGGGGCTGAGAACCCCCTTGGGGAGTTCCCTGCTCACGGGGGAGCCTGGGGGCTCCTGGGGCAGATGGATGCAGGCAGAGGGGTGTCAGGGCACAGGCAGGGTGCAGGCAGCAGGCAGGGTGCATGGCCGTGGCCAGCCCTGACTGTAGCACAAGCAGACTGAAGGCAGGGTGCCCCAAGTAGACTTGGACAGGGCAGGATTGCCTGCCTCATCTGTGCATCTCTGATTTGCCCCAAGGATGGGGGCAGCAGGACCCCAACCGGGTCCCCTGTTCCCCCAGTGCAGGCTCTGGGCAGAGGCAAGCTACTTTGCATTAAATATATTCGAGATAGAAGCCAGAAATCTTAAAACAACAAACCCACAGATAAAACTAGAAGCAGTTTAAGGCAGACCTGCTCTGCTAAAACAAAGTAAACACCCGGGTCTCCAGCGAGTGCCATTTATTTTTACACAGCTGAAAATATCAGACATCACTCTAAGAGTGTTCCTATTTATAAAGCACTGGAGTGGAGTCACCTTGATTAATTCTGCTCCACGTGTCACTCTCTGTTTGCAATAAACCCATCCAAATCCCACTTTCCCTTCCCACTTTTTCCTTTTTCCAAAATCTGGTGTTCCCAGCTCCCTCCCTGGCAGCAGGCAGGGCTGAGGCCGTGGGCTTGGCCTGAGACATGGAGCACTTACCCGCGGGTGCCTCCGTGCTTGTGACCAGGGAGGTGGGGTTGATGGCAGGGATCTCTGGAAGAAAAAGGGAGAGATGTCTTAAGGAGAAGGGTCCCTAGCTCTGGGGGTGACACCTGGGCAAGCGGGGTGCAGAGGGGATTTTGTCGTTCAGCTCGCTAAGGAAGATGATGGGATGAGTCTGACCTGAATACCACAGGCCATTAAATAGACCCAGAGATGCCCAAACTGAGTTTAGTAAATTGGGAGAGGCTGAAATGCTGCAACCTCCAAGAGCCCTAAGGCACTGCTATGGAGGATGTGCTCCAGGGACAAACGGTCCCTGAAGGAGTCGGACTCGATGACCCTTGTGGGTCCCTTCCAACTCACAACATTCTGTGGTTCTATGAATCCTCTGCTGAGCTGAGCTTGGTTTGGGCATCAGACGGATGCTTGGCTGATCTGAGCGTACTCCAGGCTGCACAGCACAGGGATAAGTGTGGGCAAAGACAACACCTTCTCAGGGCTCCTGAAGACAAAATCTGGGGGAAATTCTGTCCTAACCCCAAATCTGGGGAGCAACAGAAGGAGAGGAGCCAGCCCTGTCAGCTCACCCCCACTGCCACTGCGCCGGCAGCACCGAAGGACGCTGCACAGCAGGAAGTTGTTCCTCTGTCACTTGGGTCAAATTCAGACCCACTGCAATAAATACATTTTTACGCTGACCACAGGACCTGTCTTTGCCCCAGACCTGACCGTGCTCAGGGCTCATCTGGGTGAGGGAGGCACCTTGCTGCAGCTGAAGACACATCCAGCAGAGCTGTTTGAGCCAGCTGGAAGCACTAACCCAAGGCATCTTCCAAAGCCTCCTGGGCTGGGGGTGGGGGAAAAAGCACGGGTGCCCCCAGAGGGTGACCCAACCATCCTGCCTTATCTACCTCCTGGAGGACAACCACATGGGTTGGCAGCCCCTCGGCTCAGCCTCCCAACCACTCCAAGCCAGCTCTAGTTGAACATCCTCTGGTACCAGTGGGGGTCCCAGGCACCAGGCAGGGCACTCACTGATGCAGGGGGCCACCGGCGAGCGGCTCTGCTGGTAGCCCTTGGCACAGCGGTTGCAGGTGAGGCCAGTCACGCCATCCTTGCACGGGCACTGCCCCGTCGTCTGGTTGCAGGTCTTGCCAGCTGCGCCGACGGGGTGGCAGTCGCAGGCTGGGTGGGTGAGAGAGAAGAGGTTACATGAGGGTGATGTACAACGCAAACCCCAAACTGGACCCAGTGTGCCACCCTTGGAGAGGGGAGGAGGAGGAGGTTGGTCCTTCCAGAGCACTGATGGAAAGCAGCTGCTAGGGCCAGCACAGCCAGGACCCATGGGTCTGGATCGCAGCCCCTCGTGTGCCACCAGCAGATGAAGAGCTTGGCCAGGGTATGGCCTCTGCTGACAGGGATGCTCAGGATGAGCCTCTGGGGACCCCACAGCTCATGCAGGCAGCTGCCAGCTGCCAGCTGGCATTTAAGGTCTGGACACCAGGAAAACAGTTTCTTCCTGCCTGCTTTGCAGGCAGCTGCTCTGGGGACAGCCGGGCAGGCGTGCAGGAGGAGGGATTTCCACGGGCAGCCCCGCGCCTGCTGCCAGCCGTGTCCTGTGCAAGCAAAGGGAGTGGGGCTCACATGCAAACCCTTCCTCACGGCCAGGGTGGGTTTGGGGGCACTGCAGGGCCAGAAAGCGGACAGACACGTGCCTGAGTCTGCTCTTCCTGCACCTCAACCCTGGGGTGATGCTACTGTTGCAGCAGTAAAAGGCGTTTTCTCCACTTGCTTCCCCACCTCTGAGCTTTCCTGTCCAGGGGGCTGAACCAACACTCAGCTTCTACACAAACTTTGGCCTTGTCTTAGTTTTAGGATGGTCTGAAGTGAGTTCTCTCAATGCTTCCCAAGCTCATGAGTCTCAGCACCCATACTGCCTTCTGGAGACCCCGGCCAAAGAGTGTCCCCGTACCTTTCTACCACAGCCTCCCCAGAGACAAACCGCACCTGATGTGGGTGAAAGTTGTGTCTTCACCCTCAGAACAGACCCAAAGTGGCTTTCCATCACACCACACTGGATGATGGACCCACCAAGGGCTGTTTACACAGAGGGATGTGGGAAGGAGATGCTCACTCAGGAGAGGACCTTCCCGTCTGCCTGCCCAGGGCTCAGCTGGCTCTGAGCTGGAGGAAGTTATCTCGGTCTCCATCAGTGTAAGAGTTGAACGTGATTCTAAAGCAAAATAAAAACATCTCCCCCTGCCCACCCCCACAGCCCCCCCGATGTTATCATTTCCCTAATTTTCACCAGATGGGACTGGTGGGAGCACCACAGTGCTGCTCCTCAGACCCCCTCCCACATGGCCAGAAAACAGAGTGAGCAGCCTCTAATGGGGACCAGATGCTTCATCCTTATCAGATCTTGGCTGGAACTGGAAGTGAACGTCTTTCTGACAAGGATATTTTGGGGGCTCAGCTGTGATAACAAATGGCAGGGAGAGAGGGAACCTTGGCATGGCGCGGGTCCATCGGAAACACAGGGTCTTTCTTCAGCCACAACAGGCTTGTCTCCTGCCAGGCAGCCAGCTCTCCCCAGCAAGCCTGGCTTTGCTGGCTCTCCTGCAAACACTCGCTGTCAGGTCATCGGGGACCCTGAAAGGTCATGAGATCAAGGCATGGTTCAGCCCTGGACTGTGAGGAGCAAAGCTGGCAGTGATGCTCTGGTGCTTGGCCAGCCCCGGATGACCCATGGGAACAGCACCGCTGCTTTGTCTGGAGGAGAACATGGGGCTTACCGCCCTCTATTGAACCACCATGTTCCGGGACATTTCAGACCCATCTTGATGGTCTCCCTGTGCCTGCTCTTCAGGGCTCTTTCGCACAGGCTCAGCTGTGTCCTGCAGCACTTGGAGGAAGCAGGTGCCTTTGATGAGCTGGCAGGTACACTTCTTGGAAAACATCCATTGCTGTGTCTCTTTTCCACTAGGAAAAGCTTGGGTTTCTGTTGGTGGGCTGGGCATGAAGCATCACCCATCCACATCACCACCTGTGCTGGAAGTGCCCAGTGCCACCAGCACTGCCCCAGTGCTGCCCTGAACAAGGGGCTCTCACCCCACCACTGCTTCTCAGAGCACCCCCAGCCCCACAGCACCCCTCTCCAGACAGAAATGTCCCACACACCCCACAGCTGCTGCGCACAAGTCCTGCCAAAAGCCCGAGAGACAGAACCGTGCAGGCAGAGGTCCCTGCAGCCATCACTCCTGCTCTGCACACACAGCAATAGACAGTCCGTGCCCTAAAAAATTTATGGCCAAAGGTACATTTCCAGCAAAGATTTATACAAGTGCTTAGCTTCACACGTTGTGGATAATCTCTTGGGCCCAAGCAGTGTATTCCTGGTGAGAAGTCTAAGGATGGACATAAATCTCAGTACAATCAGGACCCAGTTTATCCAAGCAGATCTCTCTTCATGCAGTGGAAGAAGGCTTTCAATCACTTTTGATGTTTTACCTGGGATGACCCTTGTGGGTCCTTTGCTCATCTATGTCCACAACTGATAGATGTCTTTGGGAGATGAGCTCGGTCTCTGCCAGGCCAGTCTCCAGCTCCTCACACCGCCATGATGGGATTTCCCACAGTCCCACAAAAATCCATTGCTCCTTCCTGTTCTAATGGGAAGAGCATCCCAGGCAACACCATGCTTACCCAGCTGGTCCCACAGCCCAGCACAGCCGCATCCCCCCGCTCCAGCTGTAGCATCTCCATCCCTCCTCATCCTGACGTGTCCCACAGAGGGCGGCTGGCTCAGGGACCCCATCCCAGCACAGGGGCTGTGGGGACACAGAGCAGCTCCGCGCCTGCTGCACACACACAGAGCCTGCTGCTCACAGCCCTCCCGTTGCCAGGATCTGGCCCACAGTGCTTGAACAGTGGATTAAGTCACTAGCTTGGAGCTTAACTCATCGAGCTGTGCCTGCCAGAAAGCATGTCTTGCACCTAATATTGAGGGTATTTTTGCGTCTTAAGGCTTAGCTGCTACTGCTTCACCAGTTTTCATTGGAGAAAGCTGAGGGTTTACAGCTTTGTTTAAATTACAGGGATTAATGCACAGCCATTCTTTATTTGACTTTTCAATTACCACCATTGAATTAATCCTGTAGGTTGTTCTGCCTTTTCCATCCTCCCAGCTTTTCCATCTCGCAGCATCCAGCAGTGACGCTGGCTGCTGGCGGCTGCGGGGAAGAGCTCGCCTCCCTGCTCACCGGCCGGCGGCTGAGAGCCCCGCCAAGTTGCCAGCAGCAGATGCAGGCTTGTGTAATCTGCAGTCGATATTTTTGTGCCTATTTCAAAGACATTGCATCCCGTGACAAACCATGGTTGGATGTTTAGTAGCAGGCTCAGCTTCTGCCCTGGACCAGCACTGCGGTAGGTGTGAAGACCTTCATTCAAAGCCGCAGATGTCAGCTCACAGCAGCTTGCTCCACACCTGTTTTCAAGATCTGCTGTCATGAGCCTTGCTTTTCTTTTATCTTTCTTTTTTTCTTGCAAGAGTGTAGGCATCTGAGCTGCAGGTACAGGACACATCTTTGGAGAAACCAAGCCCAAACTGTCTTGTCACATCTCCATGTATTTATGAACTCTGGCAGCACCGGCTGCCATTCATGGCACGGGGCAGGAAGGCTTCCTGGTGCTGGTCCTGCTCCAAGGAGCTCCCAATCCAATGGATACACCACTGGATAAGTACAAGAAAGGGATGGTAACACACTCTGCTTTACTGAGGGAGGAGTGGCCAAAGGAGCAGAAGCATCAGGGATTTTATTATTAACTCAGTTCCCTGAGGCAGAGCCAGGAACTGGCTTCCCAAGACCCAGGGTACCGCCTTCACTGCCAGATCCTCCTCAACATATGCACCGTAGCGGGGGACAGCCCTTGTGCACATGTTCATCTGGCTGGGCTGAACCTTTGCAGCATTTCCAAACCATGGACAAGCCCTGCCAGCCCCCCGGCAGTGGCACCCCCTGGACTGGGCTGGCAGAGACCTGCCTGTGGCTCGGCACAGGGAAGGGCAGGGAAGGAGGTTTGTCTGCAAGGACTTGCTGCACTCAAAAGCCCTGTTGCCATTCGGACTGAGCCAGGGCTGCCTGTGAGCCCCCAGTGCTTGAGGAAAATCCTCACAGAAAAAGGAATTTTGCTGCAGCTGCCCCAGTCTGGTGGTGCTGCAGCAGGAGCTGGGGGATGCTGCCATTCCTCCCTGGCCTCAGTCAGACACAGGATCCCTCCCAGGAATGGGACACAACCCAGGACACTGTGCTACAGACCTTTGGGATGCATGCCTTGTCCTGCATCCTCCTCTCCAAGTGCCTCTTAGTGTCACCGTGAGGATGCTGGCACCCAGCATGGCCTTGGGACCTGGCTGCCACCTGACACAAGCCCCATCGACGGGAAACCTTTGCTGCTGCTGGGGGGGCTGCCATGCCCATCGCCATCGCTGTGACAAGGCTTGGCCAAGGCCATGAGGCTGGGAAGCAACACGTGGCCCCCCGGGACATGGGCTGCTGAGGTGGGACCTGTCAAGTCAGTTGCTCCGCTTATTAAAAATGATTAGCTCGCCATTTGCTAATGAGCTGGCTCCAGGCAGGGCTCCCCCTGCCAACACTCCCCCCACCACTGCTGCAGCACCCATCAAACGTGGGAAGTTTCCCCCTTTGCTCTTTGCTCCGTCCTCTCCACTGCTCCCATGGGAACAAGGATGGGGAGAGGCAGGGACAGCTCACACACCATGGGCAACAGAGGGATGTTACCTATTACATCCCAAATGAGCCATACCCACAAACAACACAAATGCACCCAAGAGGGAAACTCCAAAAGCCAAATCCTTCAATCCAAGTCCATGGCCACAATGTTAATGGTCTGAAACCAGCTTCAGCAGTTGCTGTAGGCCCTACATAAATACGCCAGCATCATGTCCTCGCAGCAGCGAAGGTGCCAGACTAGTGTCAGAGACAGGTTTCCAGCACATTTAGTCATGTGCCTTCTCCAGCACCTGCTCAGCACTGATCCAAACACTGATTGTGGAGACCATAACTGCGGCCGCACCAGGACCCTCTCGGGGTGGACGTGGCTCCTGTGAGCCTGCTCGCTCAAGCTGGTGCTGGGCTTGAAGCAATGTCCCTGCCTGGTGCCCTTGGGGTGGCAGAGGTGACCATGGTGATGGAGGCTGAAGGTGACCTGCAGCTGCTGGAGGGAGCAGCTGGGCTCCAAGAGAGCAGAGGGATGTCCCAAGGATGGGAAGGAAGAGTAAGGAGACCAAGAGAGACTGTATCACCTCTGCTGCCCGCACGGAGACCCCTCAGCTTACCTTTGCAGGCCTTGCGGTCCGTGATGGACTTGCTGAGGTCCCGGTAGAAGCCCTCCTTGCAGTAGTGGCAGTGCCGCCCTGCCGTGTTGTGCCGGCAGTTGAGGCAGACGCCGCCACTCTTCCTGCCCGAGAGCTTGTACAGCTCCATGTTGAAGCGGCAGCGCCGAGCATGCAGGTTGCAGTTGCAGGCTGTGAGGGAAGGGGAGAAGGTGAAGGCTGGAGTCGAAACCTCCAAACCACCCCTGGGTGGGCTGGAGCTGCCCCGCTGCTGCTGGGGGCCGGGGCTGCCTGTGCCGGGGGAGCCGGTCAGGCAGGGCACAGCACAGCTGGCTCCAACGTGCCGTCCAGATGTGCAGTATCCGCCGTCCCACAGGGCTGGTGCTGGGAGGTCAGGGCAGAGGAGAAAGGGGACATGTAGACGGAGCACGGCTCGGCTGAGGGCAGACAAGAGTGGGATGGAGGGGTGCAGCCAGGGGGTCCAGCAGCACCAGCCGGGCACCTGCAGCCCCACCATTCCCCCTGCCCCTTCCCCATCCCCCTGCCCTTTCCCCATCCCCCTGCCCTTTCCCTGCCCCTTTTGCAGCAGCCGGCTCTGGTGCCAGAGCCTGGCAAGCCTTTCAGCAGGACCACCTGCCTCGTGCCAGGGGGTGTGACAGCGTTGTCCCTGCTGCCTCACTGGGTGTCATCCTCAGGGTCAGCAACAGAGCCCCTTATATTTACAGCTCTATCCCGTGTGCATGTGCACACACAGAAAAAAGCCCTGCATGCACATGCACACATGTGCACAAGCACACACACAAGCATGTACATGTGCACATGCTTACACACAAATAATACACCTAAATACACACTAATAAATACACCTAAATATCTACATACGCTTATACGTGCATACATGGCACATACACACACACACAGATGTGCACAGAAATAGCCATATACCATTACATGTGTGCACACACAAATGTGCGTGCATATGTGTTCACAAAAACGCACACAAGCATGTGTGCTTCCATGTGCAAACATGTACATATGCTTGCATGAATATGCATGCACAGACGCTTGCACATTCGCACACACGTGCATGCTCCTGCAAACACACGCACACTCTATTTTTTCATTAGTCACAGGAACCACACAGCCCCCCCGCCCGATTCCACGTGTGCGAGATAAAAAGGCAAAGCAATGCCAGTTCCTGCTAAACACTCTTGCAAAAAGATAATGGGAACAAGATTTCCTTCGGCAAAATGTGGCGCCCTCCTCCCCCAGCCCTGGCCCCCTCCCCGCACCGGTAAAATGAGGTTGGGTGAGAGTTTTTCCAGGCATACTGTGAAATTCATTAACGTGTCAGCCCAGATTTAACTGCTTAGCCCTGGCTTGGCGGTCGTGTGAAGTTGCCTCCCCCCCGGCCGGCAGCGCTGGTGGGAGCTTCAGCCTGGGCAGATCAAACGCTCCCTCGCCTGCCTCAGCCGCTCCGGCTTCAGAGGTGCTGGGGGAAGAAAGCTGGAGCAAACCCCAGCTCTGAAAAAGCGTCTTTTTCGGAGGCTTAAATGAGCTGAGTGAAAGGCTGGTGCCGGCCTTGGTGCTGCCGGCACCACGCGCTCGAAACTCGGCTCCCCCTGGAGCTCCCCCGCGTTATGAGATTAGTTTAAAAATCACATGGCAGGCATCAAAATAACACTCCAGCATGGAAGTAGGTGCCTTTTGAGCTCCTTCTTTTTTTTTTTTTCCCCTTTCCCTAGTGCTTGTGAAAAATAGGGACTTTTGAGGCAAATTCTGACAAGGGGTGAGGTGCTGGGATGCGGTACCTGGAAGGAGAGCAGCAAATACTGCCTGTGGTCCCAGGCAGCCAAGGATGCTGCTGTGCCAGGGATGCCGATGGTCATCCAGGCTTTGCCAGGGCCAGGAGAGATGCAGTGAAGTAGCCCAACACCCAGTCTATTCTTGCCCTCAGGAGACAAAGGAACAGGGACCAGCTGAGGTGGTTTTTGCCACTGAACTGAGGCAGCCACATGCAACTGCAGGAAAGGAGCAATTTTTGGAGGCTAGAGGGCCTCATTAGTCCCTTGGATCACTGAACGGCCAGCTGCATCACCCCAAAAGGCAGATTTGCTGTCCTGCCAGGAATGCTCGGGGCTGCCCTCACAAGCCCCTGGCATCCTCTGGGGATGGAGAAGGGACAGCTGCCCAGAGGGAAGGCGATGGGCAGTGGAGGAGAAAGGTCAGGTAAATGATTCGCTGCCCTCGGCACAGGACCCTCTCTGCCTCCAGTTTAATTGGTGAGAGAGTAACTGGCCAGGGCCCTTCGTGACATTGCCAAGCCTGCCGTGGGCTGGGGGCCCGCCCGGCTGGCACGTCCCCATCAGCCCTGGGGCCACCTTCCCCTGGGAACACGCTGCAGATCCTCCCAGAAGCTGGCTTTTGGGGAGAAACCTCCACCTGCCGCGCAGCCTGGGCTGGTGTCAGCAAACTGCCCGTGGCTCAGCAGGAGCCAAGCCAGGATTTTGGCAGGATCCTGTCCAGCTGACATGGGGACCTGGCTGGGCTTGGCCACACTGGGATGGGTGGCTGTCCCCTGCTTGGGGACAGGGTCACACCAGCACATGTGACTGTCCCTTCACCCCCCCGGCGCAGCCATCCAGCACTAATCGGGGCAGACGGGTCCCCCCTCTTACCCGGCTAAATACTTGCACTGTTCCTCAGCACTGACTCAGTTGCAAGCTCTGTCTGTCTCCCGTTAATCACTAATTAAAGGCTTGAATGTTCCCTGCTGTTTGGGGTATTAATAAGAATTTAATTGCACAGTTTGGGGCTAATTACATGGTAGCTCGCTTCCGCCCATGTACAGTATGCCCAATTAAACAATCATATGATCAATTAAACAATCACAAGATCTAATAATTTGCAATAATAGACTAATTAAACATCGACACCTTGCAATGGAGCAACATTCTGTCCCCTTTTTGATGATGATGTTTGAACCCTTGCCCAGGCCCCCTCTGGGCTGCTGCGGATGGAGGATCCCGGGGTGACAGCACGAGGGGGCTTGGGGCAGGGACTCCAGCATGGGACGGGCAGCGTTGTGCAGCGCGGCACATGTGTGGCAGGCGATGGAGCCTGGAGGGCAGGAGGGGGACTCACCACCCCTACAAGTTCCCTGGGAATAATTAGCAAAGGCAGCCGGCTCAGCGAAACCCTAGACCAGCCGCTGCTGCCAACCCGCAGCCGATTCGAGCTACGCCCCTGCTTTGGCTGGAGGAGCGCCCGGCTGGGACGGCGAGGCAGGAGGGGCTGCACCTCCGCCCCGGGGATGGAAACTGAGACCAGAAAAGCCCCTTCCCTGCCTCCCACCCACACAGCACCTCCATCGTGGGGAAGGTGTTCGGAGGGGCTGGAGCTCGCGCCTCCACCGCCAAGGGCCAGGAGGGGAAGCAGAAGCTGAGACCTCCCTGAGGGGCTGCGAGCTGAGAACACGGGTGCAAGGGAGAAGACTGAGCCACTCCAGCCCCATTCTGGGAGGAGCAGGAGTCAGGAGGGTCATGCAAGGTTAATCCCCTTCATCACAGCGGCTCCCTCCCCCCTGCACCCCAGATCTGCTGGGACACTGCACCTCATGTGGAGCAGGTGCCCAGGCAGGGGGATGCTGCCCGCTTGCCCACCTCTGAAAGCCATGACCTACCCCAAACTACTCTGCCTTCTCTGGGGAGGGACTGTGGCTGGTGCTACTGGGAACACCCTGGTTTCCAGCACATCTGCTGGGGAAGGGGCAAGGAACATCCCGCTGTGGGGGATGCAGCAAGGGAAGGAACAGCAGATGCAACTGCCAGCAGTCTGTGAGCAGCACAGATCCTACCCCGGGGGTAAAACAGCCCAGGCCGGCTTACTGGGAAATTTTGGAGAGAATTTTTGCATGAGAAACACTGAGAAAAAGAAAGCACACATGTACAGGAAGGGGCAGAGGACACAGGGGAAGCACATGGGATCCTCTAGATCCCATCACCACTCCAGGGATCCGTGGTTTTGGGCACTGGCAGCCCAGATTGATGGCTGCATCTCCCCAGTCTAAAGCAGAGGGAGCAGCAGCCAGCGAGGTCTTCCCAGGAGAGAGCAGCCCCTTCCCTTCCGAGCCCCCTGGATCAAAGTGAGCCCCGTGCATTATCCCGGTGCTCTGCGGAGTGCTCCTGCCGTGGCAGCCACAAAGGGAACAAGAGCTCCCGCATTACCAGCGAGTGCATCAATTACTTCCAGTGGCTGCTTTGTGCTAATCCGCTCCCCCGCCTTCCCCAGGCCGGGTGTTTTGGGGACAGCCTGCTGAGGGGGTGACTGGACTGCCCTGAGCAAGCTCCACGTGTGCAGGCAGGAACTGGCAGCGGTGGTGGGAAGGAGGTGACGTGAGTCTGCAAGAATAAAAATGATGCATCACCTGGAGGGGCTCAGGATTTTGGCAATCCTGCTCCTGCCGGCCACTCTGCCAGGACTGAGCCTGACCCGGGCTAAAAGCTGGAGTGCCACATGGATGGGGACACATCTCTCTCTTTCCTGCCCTTCTCTTTCAGGCAGGGCATACTTGAGGATACACAGGGCATCCTCATATCGGCAGGGCAAGCTATTTTTGGGGTATTGGGAGAGCCTTCAGTGCCGGTGGACCAATGGCACTGTGCTCTAACCATCAGGCACAGGGCCATGCACCCCACGGCACAGGGCTGGCACTGTGCCCTCTTGCCAAGCCAGCAGTGTGGCAAACCCACCGTCACCGGCCTGCTGCAACAACCCCAAACCTGCCTGCTTGCCCAGGTCACACTGACTTCCATAACACCACAGCACAGTGGTGTCCACACGAGTGCCACAGCCACCCTACAGCAGCCGTGGGGGGGTCACACCTCACACCCCACACTGATACTCAGGCATCACTCGGCTGTTTTACCTCTGCCTCTCCCCATGTCAGCCAGAGGCAGAAATTCTTGTGAAATAAGAAAAGTTTGATCTCAGCTCGAGCTGCATGGATGGATGTCCCAGCACTGTGACATGGTGCAGAACATAAATTTGTCCCCATGCCGGAGCAGGTAGAGACTCCCATGCACTGTGGGGGGACAAAACCCCATGCAGCAGGCTGGGGAGCACGGAACCAAGAGGTGACATCGCAACGTGACCTGAAGGTGCATCAGCCCCATGGCTCCATCTGGATCCACTTCTGGGATGCTGCAGCCTCCCAACCCTGCCCCTCAGCTGGCACTGGGCTGCCAAGCTCCTGCATCCATCCACCCTCCTCCTCCTCACTCCTCCCTGGCCAAACACAACCATCCACCACCACAAGCCAGCATCACCAATGCCCATCACAGGACAGAGTCCGAAACCCCACAGTCCCCAGGCTGAGCAAAGGGAACTTCCCGGGCGGCCTCTCCTTTTAATTGGTGCTAATTGCTGCGTCTGTTCCTGCTGGCTGGGGAGATGTCATTGTTAAAAAGCACAGAGGGGAAGGCTCGGGGAGCTTATCCAGCTTTCAGCCGCTAAGCTCTTTGGAGGCGGGTGATGGAGAAACTCTTTCAGGTCCCTTCAGAGAGGGCACAAAGCCCAAGAGGGGAAAGGGAGAAAGAAGGGGAGCGAATCAACAGGAAAAACTACTTTCACATGCAGCTCGGTGAAGGGTCTTTGTGCCGGGGGCTTGTCAGGGGGATCTTGAAGGGACCGCGCCATGCTCCCGCCTCCTCTCCCTCATTTATCTTTTCAGCCTCGTCTGCCGAAAGGGGTGATGTGGCTGGGGGCAGGGATGCTCGGGAGCACAGTCCTGCAGAGTGGGATCCTCACCCTGCAATGGACAAGATGTACAGACGGACAAGAGATCTGTGGATGCTCCCCAAAAATGAGCCTCCTCTGGATTAACCCCTTTCGTGCCAGCAGAGCCACCTCTGCTGTCATCACACTGCTTTACCAGAGGATTCAGTGGCGAGGCAGATGCAGCGTGGGGTATCACAGTGGTGTCAGTGATCGAGTCAGGGTCCTCCTTTTGTCACAGGGGGTTTCCATGGGGTGACCTACCAGCCAGAGCTGGCAGCAGCCATTGGTCAGGGTGCAGGATGCTCCAAACCTCATCTTTCTGAGACAAGCGGGAAAACACAAGGCCTGACATACCCACAGGGCATGAGGTGGTTTAAAGCATCGGCTCTAGCAATTCCTTTGAATCCACTGCCTTTTTAGCCATTCTTAGAAGAAATCCACTGTAGCATACATATATTTAAGCTGATAGCTGGGATCTCAACAAGACATTGATCACAAACACCAACAAGTCCCTCTGACCTCTGGCACATGCACTGAGCAGTTCAATGACTGATTAATGGCATGGCTTTCCCTTGTCTCGATCCTCCTGCCACCCCGAGGACTCAGACTCTAGCCCAGGAGCAGCAAGAGTCTGTTCCTCCCTCTCCCAGACCTTCACAGGGCTCTGGCATCCCCAGCCCCATCCCAAATCAGGAGAAAAGGCAAAAACTTCCACCAAAATCCCACAAAGATTCATGAGCAGGACAGCCAAGCAATGCCAGTTTGATGTTTTGAAAACGTATTGTTTCAATGACAACATTTTAAACTCATGGAAACCTTTGCAAGGACAGACAAGTTAAAACCACCACACAAAGCACCATGCCAGACTGAATGTGAATGATAAAATGTTGAATCAGGGTATCTCAAGTATTTCTGTAATCTCTGCCAGATTTTGCCGCCTGATCCCTGCTCCAAAACACATATCGCAGGGAACTGCCACGACTCCCACTCCCAGACCAGGGACATCTGGTTTGCTGCCCAAGGGAAACACCTCCAGCTGGGCATCCCGCATCCCACACTGAGGTTGCTTATGAGATGGAAGGCACCAGTGATTTTTGGAAGGTTTTGGTGCTTTGGCTTATGGACAAACCACCGCACCTCCAGAGAGGCACCTGCAGCAGAGACAGGGCAGATGCTGGAGCTCCTCCCAGCCCACCAGTGAGAGGGATGCTCCCAGAATCTCTGGACAAACATGCTCCATTGCTTTGGCTCAGCACCCGTCACTCCGTCCCACAATGACCCGTTTGGACATTTCAGCCCCAGGAAAAAAAAAAAAAATCACTTACCCAAACACTCATTGGCCTCCCGGGCACTGGCCCGCTGCCAGGGCCGGTCATAGTGGAAGGGCTTGCAGCGGTCGCACTCGGGGCCGGCCGTGTTGTGCTTGCAGTCGCACACCAGCTTCTGCTCCTTGTCCTTCACGCAGCGTGCAGCGTGCCCATTGCACTTGCAGCGCCCACCAACCTGCAGCTCCCCCACTGCATAGTAATAGGGGGTCGAGCCAGTGCCCCCCTCCTCCTCGCCAGCATCCCGACCACCCAAGTCACGAAAGAGATGCGGGCGGCTGAAGACCACACGGATGTCGGTGGCCGTCACCCAGTCCTGGAGCACGGGGCTGCTGTCAAAGTCCTGGGCAGAAGGTCGCCCGTCGAGGGTGCTGAAGGCAATGAGCCCACCGGTGAGGGGGTAGAGGTCGGTGAGGCCATCGGTGCAGAGGGCCTCCTGCTCATTCTGCTTGGTGACAGTGGCTTTGCTGGGCTTGCCATAGATCTTGCGGCACTGGGAGGAATAGTACTGGTAGGGCACCCAGGTCTTGCCGTAGTCCATGGACTTGAGGATGGCGGTGGACTCGGGCCGGGGCGAGCAGAACTGAAGGCTGACATAGACCACCTCAAACTTCTTGCCGAGGGACAGGGTGAGGGTGACATTCTGGGGTGAGTGGTGGAGGGTCTCTGAGCGCCAGCAGGTCATGTTGGAGGCAGTGTTGAGGTCGGTCAGGTAGGCAGGTGGGTGGGCTCGGCGGGGGTCCGAGGCATTGCAGTGTCGCGTCGGGGGCTTCCCGCACGTGCTGGAGGCTTGAACCTCCTTCCCAAAGGCAGCGTTGACAAACTCAGGGATGCAGCGTCGAGGAGCACCATTCTCATCGTAACAAGGGTCCGGGGGGGTCTGCTGGGCTACGAAGGGGTTCACTGTCTGAGAGAGGCCCAGCATGGCAGCGGTGAGGAGCAGACGCAGGAGCTGCAGGACCTCCATCCTCCCAGGGCGAGGGAAGCAGCTCCTCCCTGGGGCGAGAACAAAGAGAGCAAGTGGCACTGGCAGCCCCGCTGGGAGCAGCACGGCTGCAGTACTGCCCATGCTGGGGGCCTGGTAAGAGATGGGCAAGACACCTGTATCTGGCCCTTAACCCATGCGTACCTTCCCACCCCACATCTACTGATGCAGCATCCTGGGAGTGGGGCAGGGAGGCTATTACTTTGCGGTGCCTTATCCATAGCAATCCCTTGCCACTCGTCAGGAGGAGTGAAATACTGTGGGAAATGGCAGAAGGAGCTGAGCTTTGGAAGGAGGAGGTTGAAATCAGGGTCCCGACCTTCCCTGGCCTCTTACGAGCTGTCTCGGGGGCAACAGGAGTGTTCACATCTGTCAGCGGCCCCAGCTGTCACGCACAGCTCGGACACCCCTGTCACTGCACAGCTGCTGAGCAGAGGTGGCGGGGAAGAGCTGGGGAGACCTTTCAGCTGCAACAGTAGCTGCAGTCCCCAAGTTATAAAAATGCAGTCCGAAACAGCTCCCATCAGTGCAGGAGAAAGGAGCAGCAGCAAAAATACCTCACGGGGACATTCTGCAATAGGCAAGAGCTCACTAGGATGAAGCCCTGGAGCTCCCGGGTCTGGTACTGCTTTCCCTGCCCTCCCACAGCCCCGGCAGCATCCCACTGGCCGTGGGCACAGTGGCTTTGCTGAGCTGGAGGCTGGATCCCCTCCAAATCCCACCAACTGTGCTACCCAAGTATCCCCACTGGCAAAGGGCAGTTATTCTGGCCTAACCCCCAAGAAACTCAGTTCTGGGTCTGGTCTGTATGTTATGGAGGGAAAAGCAAGGATCAAATGCAGGGCTCAGCTGGGCTCCTCTCCCAGCAGCCGCAGCACAGGGCCAGAGGATGCTGGGTGGCTCCCAGGGAATGTAGGCCATGTCCTACACCACTGGCTTGGAGGGTGCGAGAGGGACCAGAGTTCACATCCTCTCCCACAGGCTCTGGTTGCAGCAGGAGCATCCTGTGAGATGCAGATCAGCCATGCATCATCCTGAGCATCATGCCAACACCCACAGCTCACATATTCACTGGAGAATGGCCTCGGGAGCTGCAGCTGGTGGTGGACCCCTGAGCTGCCCAGCTGGGTGGATGGCATCCCCCCTGCCACCCCACATGCTTGGCTGGAGGGGCCATGTGGAGCGCTGCCCACCCCAGCCACCAAGGCGGATTTTCTGGCCTCTACCAGCCTGTGCCACAGCCAAGGCAGGCAGGGGGATCCCCTCATCACACCCTCTCCCACTAGTAAATCCTTACAGAATGACTTGGGCTTTGCACTTCACTCTCATGAACAACGCCTAATGCCAGCAGCACGACCCAGCGTGGCAGATGCTGCCCATCTATAGCCCTCAACACTGCTCCTGCCTGTCAGGCTGCCCACTCCAGCCAAAGGAGGTTGGTAGGGGACAGCCCATTTCAAATGATCTGTGATTTTTATTATTTTTAATTTTTCCCCCACTTTTGGAAAAAAAAAAAAAAAAAAAAGGAAGGAGCTGTGGCTGTGGAAGAAAGCTGCCTCTCTCTGGGTTGCCAAACTGCTAATGGGGGGAAGCTTTTCCCTTCCCAGCCATGCTCAGCTGGGCAGCCAGCACCAGGGCCTGTGCCCACTGAAGGGACAGCAGGGACAGGGTTCTCAGCCCATCCCTGGACATCTCCCCGGGACAAATCCTGGCCTTGCCACCTCTGTGCTGTTTCCTCACTGCTTAATCCTCCGCTGATGGAAAAGGAGATGCTCGCTGCTGAAAAATCATCGGCTTCCTTGGTGGTCTCTGCATTGCTCCAGCAGCACATCCCCAACTATCCAGCAGTGCTGCAGAGTCTGGGGAGCGTGTCAGCCCGTGCCTTGGTGGCTGGGCAGCCAGCAAGACAGGGGATGCTGTCCCTGGAGCACCCAGAGCACCAGGAACCCTCTTCTCGAGGAGCGTGGCACCCAGGTGAGGGCTGTGGGAGCAGAGAGGGGAGCAGCAGGGATGGAGCAGTCACTGCAAGCACCAGCCTTTGCAGAGCATCCCCGCTGCAGGCAGCCCACAGGGCTCTGTCGGGAGCTTCGGTCCAGACCACAGTCAGCTGCCTAATGGGCAGGAGGCAAAGCTGCGGCCGCTGCAAGCTCCCCAGCACCTGCCTGTCCAGGAACTGCTGAGTGAAGACAGCACTGGGTTAACTCCTCCAACATAATCTTGATGGGACCATCCCCAGCACTTGCCCGGTGCTGAGCAGCAGGCAGCAGGCCGGAGCCCCTGCCAGCCCACAGGCAGAGCCCTGCTCCTGTCCTCACACCAGCTCTGCAGCTGTGAAATGCTGACAGACTCCCCTACAATGGCCAGCAAGACCTGGCCATACATGTCCCTGCGGACATTCAGCACAGCCCCTTCAGTCTTATGATGCTTCCAGCTCCCCCATCACCCCGCACACCCCACAGCTGGGATCCAGCTGGGTGCAGCCACCACCACCTCCCATCACAGCAGCCCCACAGCAGCAGGTAGCATGGGGACAACCCCGTGGGAAGACCTCTGCACTGGGAAGAGAGAGGAGAAACCCCCGGGGACGCCTCAGCAGCTGCATCCATCCACCCCTGGGTGACCCAGGGTGTTTCACACAAGGCTAAACCCTGCCAAGGGGGAGCCTCCTCCACCCACCATCTCCCCTTCTGCCACATGGCAGCAAGGGGACATCAGTAGGGCTATGCACAAGTGTGACATCTACAAAGACGTTTTAATGCCCTGTTTGGCAAGATATGAAGGTATTGAGAAATCCTTGCCCAGGAGAGAGGGACAGCACCAGCATCCAGTGGCAGCAAGAGGAGAGCCCAGAGGTGAACATGTTATGAGCAGGGCTGGAGTAGCAGGTCTAGGACCCCGGCCAGGGTTACTGCTGCTTTTGGGGCATATGGGAGGCGTGAGCATCCCCTGTGCATCTTCCCTACGCCAATGGGAAACTGTCCCTCCTGCCAGCCATACCAAGGCACAAGTCCCAGAGATCTGGTATCCAGCTTTTCGGGGCTCTGCTCCTGCCGGGGAGCAGCCGCTGGGAAGCCAACACTCGCCCAGCGGCACATCAGCACTGCCGAGGCAGGGCATGAATGGAAATCATTATCATCCACCAGACCACACACAGGCACGCACGCTCCGCGCTCGGCTCACCCCATTCTCCCGCTGAAAGAGAGCCGGGGCCGGTGGTCTCCGCGGGCCTCACCTCCACATCGGAGAGGAGGGCAAGCTGCAATCTGCTCCCTTTTATGCATATTCAGCATGACCCCAGGACTGCCGGCAAGCTGCCAGAGAGGCCCGAGGGTGGGTATTTTTCTCCCTGGCCCCCATCTGTCCCCACTTCCCATCTTCGCTGCTCCCAGTTCAGATCAAATGGAGACACTGCTGACTAAGCAGGGAGTGATGGCACAAGCCCCTCAGCACCAAATCCAACCCAGCACCCGCCTGGATCCAGTATGAGGAGGGATGTAAGTGATGGGGTGCACATCTCAGGGCAGCATCCCGAAGGTGTCCTCAGGTGGCTGCTGGCTCCTGGCCACCAGCAGCACTCGTAGGGCTGGAGGACTGTGGCAACGGGGCTCACCCTTCCCGAGGAAGCAGCTGCCCCTCCCTCCCAGCTCCTCCCCAGAAGTGGCTGCATTTTTGAGGTGGGCGATTTCCTCACTCCTCCGCTCGGGGAATGCTAACAGCCGTGCGGTTTGGAAGGAAGTCACGCCGCCATAGCGCTTCTGAAGTGCTTTAAAAAAAACCAAAACAAACTAGCTACTGCATCCAACGCCTCCACACCCCTTCTCCCTACAGCAACAAGCTTCCCAAGGCGACGGTGTCATTTCCCCGCCTCATAGGAGGCTTGTCAGGGCGATGCTCCAGTCTGCTGTGTGTTCCCCTTCCCATCGCCTTCCTGGGATTGCAGCACTGCCAAGAGTGATGCTGGGTGCATATGCATGCCCAGAGCTCTGAGGCTCCTGATGCCAAGCCATCGGATGGTGTTTGGTCCCCAAAACTGAATGCACGAGGCAGGTGCAGCAGGTGAGCCCACTGCAAAGAGAGCAAACTTCCCCAAATACAGCTGCTGGTGCCTACAGCAGGCCTAGGGTCACCATCCGGCAGACCAGGGCAGCTGCAGCTTTGCAGAGGTAATTACAGGATTAAGCGGAACAACACGGGGTGGGGAGGGAAGGGGGTTATTAGCCAGATTTGATCCCAGGATCGCGGAAGCAGCCTTCTCTAATTGAAGTGGAAGGCGTGAGCAGCCTGAGCGGTGCTCTGCTGTCCGCTGCAGCACAGCCGCTGAAAAATCTGGGTTTAGAGGGCAGGTGATGGCTAAAGCTGAGCAGCCAGCACTGCCTGTGCAGGGAAAGGGAAATCCCCAAGGGAGGGCAGGGAAACGGTGCTTCCCTCCTGCCAGGGACTTGTGCCACTGCCCTGGGTCCTCTCTGTTGCCACTGGCATGGTGCAGCGAGCTGGGTTTCTCCTTCGGGCCAGGGCAGCACGGTGCAAGGGATGCTCACATCCCCTGAGGAAAGCACAGAGCCTTACTTGGAACCAGCTGGGATGGGGATGCCTGATCCCCATGAGGTGCTGCATCACCCTGTGCACAGGGACAAAGTCCTGGATGCCAGGGATGGAGGCACCCACTTGCATGGGGTACCAGATGGCTCCTCAAGGCATGGCACAGCTGTGGAGCAGGGGGCAGAAAACTCAGGCAAGGACCTAAGGACCGAGCGCTTCAGGGCATCCAGTAACTAGATCTGAAATGCCCCGAGCTGTGCCCTCCCCAGCAAAGCCTGTCACCAGCTGAGGTGCCCTCTGAGCAGGAGGACACGGGGGCAGGGACAGGATGGAACCCAAAGTAGAAGAGGAATGATGTGTTTGGAGAAGCTGTAACTGGGCACAATTGACCAGAGTGCACCTTTTAACCAGGATGCATCTGCTCCCAGAGCTTGCACATTCCCACCTCACTATGGGCCCTTTCTAACGATGGCACTCCTGCTCCCCTGCCACACGTGCTGCAGGAGCAACTCACTGCAGATCTGCCCAGCCCCATGGACAGGACTTCTTGCGGGGAGCTGCTGGGGTCCCCAGGTTCCTGACACCCCACTCCCCTCCACAGGCACCCGTCCCTCGCCCACTGCACCGATGCCAGCTGGGGGATGCTTCATCCCCCTACCCCGCAAGCAGTACACATCAAAAAAAAAAAATTCTCCGGCCACGGATAAATCATTCCATGTGTTGCTGGGACAAAACAAACACAACAAAACCCGAAAAACAAAACACCACAACCAAGAAGTATTTAAAATGAAAGGAAAAACCCCACACAGCCAAGGCGCTGTGACCAGGCTTGGCTTTCCGGCAGGAGGGAGCACGTGTGGCAAGGGGAGGCCGGAGGGTGCAGTGAGCGCGCTAATCGCCTTCCCAGCTGCTAATGGAGCGAACGGTGCCCACTTGGGACACAGCTAATGGCACCGAGGAGATGCTTCACTTTTCTTTATGAGCTCCCTTCTCTCTTCTGATATTTAAATATCAGAAGCCTCCAAGCAATGTACGGACCCACATCCATGGAGCCGAGCGCTCTCTGCAGCCCCTCGGGCTTTCACTCCCCGCTCCCCGAAGCCTGTGCAGCTCATTCAGGCAATTACAAGGCAGCATCTTCCTGCAGCAGGCACTGCCGGTGATAGATATTGCAATGCACTCTGGCAGGCTGGAGCCAGCATTACACAAGCCATACGATACCCCAGTGGTGCCAGGAGACACATACAAATTACACTGCATGCAGGAAAGGATGGGCCAGATTCTGACCTCAGCCCCTTTGGCATCAGCCAGAAGTAACTCCATTCAGATCGGGCCAAACTCAGACGTAAGCGACTCCATTCAAATTTACACTGGCATACCTGTGGTCAGAATCTGGCCTGGCTTGAATTAGTTGCAGCCTGATGTTACAAAAGGCAGAAACGGAGCCCAGATTTCCTGGGTTATCGAAAACAATCAAGGAAAAAAAAAAAAATTATGTCCACCATGAAGCAAACAGGCTGCAGGCTACTCAACCATGTGCACGGAGCTGTCAAAGGCTGGATGCTCGGATGCACCCCTGCTCACCCGTTTCACTAACATGTAAGCCACGCTGCCCAGAGGAAGGAGGGACCGACATCCAGCACAGGTGTCCTGCTGGATTCCCCATGCCTGCTCTGCTCCCCAGCAGCCCTGAGGAGAAGTGGTCCCGCTCCCAGAAGTGGAGATTTAAGCACAGTATCACCCACATGCTGCGGAGCTGAATCCGTTGTTCTGTAACACTCTGTTGCATCCCCTGGCCAGCACAAGCTGGAGATCTCCTCCTTGTGCTCCCAACACAATGGCAGCTCAAGGAGGCATCTGGCTTTGCAGTAGAAAGCTGCCTTGATACTACCCTATTTATTAATCTCTACTACTGCTTGACTTGTTGCTTTACCCACCTCTCATCCCACCCCAGCTCCCTAAACCCCTTCACACATTCCAGCCGTGCTGCTTGGCTCTGTCGTGCGCTCCTGGGATCGTACCTCAGGGTGCAGAAGGTTTTCCTCTGCCGCTCCCAACCCATGCACGGGACTCACGCAGTCCTGGCCCAGAAGTCCTCATCGCTTCAACCCCTTTCCACTCCATATGGGAATAAAGTGATCTGGTTTCCATAACGTCCCTTGTTGCCTTTTCACAACATGCCGGGCACAGATGTTGAAAATAGTCTGGATGAATATTTAAAATGGTATTCAGAGATGACAACACTTGGCCGCCTTTGAAAGATCTCTCACATCGGGTAGAGGATGGCTCACAATAACGGGGCCGGAAACATGCTGCACTTTGACATCTCATTTTTTTCCCCTCCCTCTCCAGCTATTGGTACAATATTTCATGCCCCTGGTGTCACACAGCCTATTATTGCTTGAGTGCCAGCCAAGTCTGCAGCATTTGGAAGAAGCCGTCACGTACGTTTTTAAACATCACGGGGCAAAGCGGAATATGGAAAATCTGTCGTGTTTCCATACTGAGTGCAAGTGTCCTGCGCAGGCTCAGGGAGGGGCTCGTGGGGGCACAAAATAATTGCTTCCTTATGGAGCAGGGCCTGACTAACAGGCTGGGAGAACAGGAGGCAGAGGTGCCGCGTACACCCTTGGCACGGCAGGCTGCTTCCCTGCTGAAGGACAACGAAGCCATCTCAGTATATGCTCCAAATCTGCACCAATGCTCACCTTCTTCAGGGCTGGGAAACCCTGTTCGGACCCACATCTCCACCAGCTACCACTCAAAGTGGGATATCTGTTCCAGCGGCCCAGGCTGAAGACATCATGTTCTGGTGCCCAGGGAGCAGCAAGAATGTCCCTAAGCAGCTTGCATTTCTGGCGGACTTCTCGCTTCAGGCCATAATGTGCTCAGCTGCATCCCTAAGCTTGGCTTTTTTCTTCTGCAGGCTGTAGACTCACCTGGGCTCCTGCCCAAACTGGCATTACACCTGCCCCCTTTTCTGCAGGGACCTGACTCACCTTCCTCCTCCCACCAGCAGACAGAGGAGGAAGGGATGTTGGGACCCCCACAGCCCACCCTGTGCTTGGACTACAGACTGCCTGTCCCCTCAACAGCTCACTCCAACCAGGTGGTCAGAAAAGCACAGCAGCTCCCTCTGTTTTATAAATGGAATATTGCAGAAAAAAAAAGGTGCCCTCCATCCATCCAAATGCCTTGGAGGATGTTTTCTGTACGGCTCAAGCCACATCTCTGCTGCACTTGGTTACAAGAAGCTCCAGCCTCTCCCGGCTTTGAGAGCAGGGAACAGTGGACTTGGCCAGGGGAGAAGGATCTGTGTTGTTTCCAGCTGCCCGGGGTTTGCATGTCCAGGTCTATGCTCAGTACCATCTCAGCCCAACTACAGGTCCAACACAAACAGCATGGAGAGGCAGGGATGCTCAGGCTGGCTTATGTCCCATACGTTCACAGGATGAGCTCACCCAAGAGAAGAGAATCCATGCACAAGCGCTGCCTGCCTGAGCAGCGAGCCAGCAGGACCACAGCACTGCCGGAGGAGCTCCTGCCCACGGGGCCTTCCTCACCCACCCTGCTTGGCGAGAGCCAAGCAAAGGCAGCAGACTGCCAAGCTCCATGTCCCCCATCCTGCCAGCTATTCCTTATCCCAAGAAAGGTATTTCCATCCACCCACTCTCCAGCAGGCCAAGGAAGCTGGGGGAGGGACAGCGTTTTGAAGAAATGAGGGTTCGGCAGCTTCAAGACAGAAAAGCAAGAGCAAACCCACCAAATGCAGCCCAGCTTCCCTTCTCCTTGTGCCACCAACCATTCACATGTGCCCTGGTCAGAACTGCTGGCCCTCATGCTGGCCATGGTTTGGGGCAAGGTGCTGAGAGTGCCAAGGGGTCTCACCCAGCCTGGTCCCAGGACTGCAACACGGCTGAGTGTGTCACATAGGAGCTGTTTCCAGAGGGAACCCACTCTCCGAGCTGCCACACAGAGATGTCTCTCCAAAGCAGCTGTGCTGGGAAGAGACCAGTGCTGATCCCAAGCCTGGGTCGGTGGCAAGGGCAAAGCCATTCTGCAAAGGTGCCCAGTGGCTTTGTGCTGGCGGGAACCTTCCCAGCGGATCAAGGCCTCCGGCAGAGCTGCGGGCAGGGGAGAACACGTGTGTGCCCCGTGGCCGGTCAGCCGGCGCTGGCACCACAGGCAGCAGCCTGGCAGGGCTCCCGCGGTACGGCCGGGGCGCAGCACCTCGGGAGCCTCCTGTTCCCCGGCAGCGCTGCGACAAGGGGGGGATCTGCAACAACCGCGAGGCTTCGTACAGCGCCGAGCACCCCCGTGTTCCCCCCGCGCCGGCTCTGCCGGGGCGGTGGCAGNAGGGAAATAAAGGGAGGATGGTGGGGGGGAAGACGGAGGAATAAAAGGCAATGAGGGAGGGAGCGGTGGGGAGGAGAGCGGGGAGCTGCTCAGCCGGGGTCGGCAGCGCCGGGAAGTTGGAGGAGCAGCTTACCGCGGCCGGGCAGGTAGCGGGGTCGGTCCGGGCAGCAGGTCCGGGGTCGAGGCGGCGAGAGGAGCCGGGGCCGCTGCAGCAGCAGCAGGGCGGGCGGCAGGGCGTGGGGGCAGCTCCCGCTTCCCTTGGTTGATCGCAACAAAAANCCCACACTAAAACACAATAATAACAAATCAAACAAATTACCACGCAAGGGCGGAGGGAAAGAGAAAGCAAAATAAGGTGAAATAATGCAAAGCGGGAGTGCTGCTCCCGGCGGTGCGGGCGGGTCCCCAGCGCCGTGCCCGCAGCCGGCCGCGCTCCCGCCCGCTCCGCCGCACCGCCCGCGGCTGCTCCGGCTGCGGGAGAGAGGGAGGCGGCAGGGAAGAGAGAAAATAAGAGGAAAGAGAAAAACACAACAAAATTTATTAAAAAAAAAAAAAAGGAAAAAAAAAAAAGGAAAAAAAAAAAGGGAAAAGAAAGAAAA
The DNA here is from genome assembly GCA_013399365.1 of Pampusana beccarii. Lineage (NCBI taxonomy): Eukaryota > Metazoa > Chordata > Aves > Columbiformes > Columbidae > Pampusana > Pampusana beccarii. The sequence continues at coordinate 1,832,735 of VWYH01000678.1, read as the reverse complement.
AGGAGGGGAAGAAAAAAGAAAAGAAAAAAACCCCACACTAAAACACAATAATAACAAATCAAACAAATTACCACGCAAGGGCGGAGGGAAAGAGAAAGCAAAATAAGGTGAAATAATGCAAAGCGGGAGTGCTGCTCCCGGCGGTGCGGGCGGGTCCCCAGCGCCGTGCCCGCAGCCGGCCGCGCTCCCGNAAAAAAAAGGAAAAAAGAAAAGCAAGAAGTGGAGAAACTGATCCCCGACCGCTGCCTGGAAGCGAAGTAAAAAGGCTCCAATAAATCCCGGGTTGAAAAGAAGGGAAAAGTCACCTCCCCGAGGAAATCAGAAGCAGATTTCGAGCCATTTAATCACATGCAGGGAGGTGTGTGTGCGTGTGTGCGCCGCCCGCCGCCGCGCTGCCAGCCCTGCCTCCGCCCTCCCGCCGCCGCGGCCGCCCCGCCGGGAGCCGAGCGGGAAGGGGCCGGGAGCGGAGCGGGCCGGGAGGGGAGGAAGGGGCCGCCCCACCGGCGGACAGCCCTCCCCGTCGGAGCACCGTCGCGGGGTGCCGGTGGCCTCGGGTTCCCACCTGCCACCGCGACCAGGGAATTTGTTTTACCCGCAGTGGGTCCATCACCGGGGGTGTGCTGGTGGTTCCGGAGCAGCAACACAGGCAGCCCAGCACGCCAAGGGCTCAGCCGGTGCCGCAGGAAAGGCAGCCAGTCATCCTCCCCCTTCTTCCCAAAGCAGAAGAAATGAGGGATTTACGAGGCAGGGAGCAGCCTCCTCTTATGGAGGAGGATGGAGTTTCTGCTCTGTTCACTGATGTGGGGGCTTTTCCCGTGCTGCTGCACCAGGGCTGGCCTGAGCCCCTGATTTTTGGTCAGGAGAGGAGAGAAACAGGGGCATTTTCACTGCAAGGTGCTGCCCAGCACGGGTGTCTGCAGGCTTCCCCAGGAAGGACTGTCCCCCCATCATCATCCCCAGGCCACCTGCAAGCAAGGCTGGAAAAAGGTGAAACTAATTTAATCAGCATTTGTGTGAGGCAGTGGAGGAGAGCAGAAAACCTGGACCTGGATCCCCTCACTCACCAGGGTTGTGTTCACAGCACTGCAACTCCCATATCTTCCAGCTTGGCCTGGGAAATGCCCTTGAAATGGATGTGAGGACTGAGGAGGGTACCACAGGTGGGGAGAAGGGCAAAGGTGCTAGTACAGTGCTCACCTGCTCCATTCAAAGCTCCCATCCAGCATTGCCCCACTCCTGGAGGACCCCTGGTTACCCACATCCTGTTGCTACAGGGCAGCAGGTTGCAGGAGAAGCCTTTCCCCAGCCAGCTGGCAGATGCTTGCTGGAGGAGGAGACCCCAGCTGGCCAAGAGTCCCATGGGAAATGCTGTTTGCTGCTCTCAGCCTTGTTGCACAAAATGCATTTTCCCCCTACTCCAACAGCAGGGATGCGGATAAACAAGGGCAAAGCCACCAGGTCACAGGGCAGAGGAGACCCAGGCGATGGACAGGGGAACCTTGAGGGTCTCCAAGTCTGATGCTGTGGGTGTCCTGCAGCTCCACTGTCTCTCAGGGACACTGGTACATTTGGAGAGCCAGGAGGCCAAGCCACAAGCCACAAAGCCCCAGCAGCCCAGATGCAGATCCCAGAGGAGAAGCAAGTGCAGGACCGGCATTCGCCTTGCATGGGCCAGATGGGAGTGCACGGCAGAGTGAGGCCAGTGACTGTCAGGAAAGTGCAGGACTTTGTGCATGGGCTGGGATGACCAAGGCAATGGGGCAAAAGGAGCTATGGCTCCAATATCCTGAGGTGATGCAAAGCTGGAGTTGACCTAGGGATGGATCTGAAGATGGTTTCCTAACCAGAAGCACAAGATCTACCATGAACATGAGCCATGATGCCAAGCTGGCCTGGCCTCGCTGTTCCAGAGTGGTGCTAAGCTAGGGAGCTGTGTCACCACAACCTCAGTGCTGCTGGTTTCACACTTGTCAGACTGCTCTGTCCTGGGACCCAAACATGATATTAGAGGTGCTGGCCACCATCAGGGCAAGTCCTGAGTATCCAGTGCTCACTGCATTGCACTAATTCCTGAGCAGATTCGCAAGGGCTGGAAGGAGGAGAGGGCAAATATACTGTGGTTTCCATCACTCTGGTGTCTGCAGGAAGTTCTGCCACCTGTAAGTGCCTGTTCTGTGTGTGCATCCATTCCTGCTCCTCCATGCCACGTGAAGGCATGGTGTCTGGTGCCAGCCAGGCTTCTCATTTAATGAAGGATTGTTGGAGGATGCGGACATCCATGAGCTGTGGGAGCGAAAGCTGTGGCTCTGGCACTGAGTTGGCTGAGGCAGATACAGAATCACGGAATGATTTGGGTTGGAAGGGACCTTTAAAGATCATCTAGTCCAACCCTGCTGCAGGGACATCTTTTGTTGGATGCTCTGTCCAACCTGACCCTGAATATTTCTGGGGATGGGGCATCTACAAACTCATTGGACAATCTGTGCCAGTGTTTCATCACCCTCATAGTGAAGAATTTCTTCCTTATGTCTAATCTGAACCTACCTCTGCCAGTTTAAAACCACTGCCTCTTGTCCTGTCACTACAGGCCTTGGTAAAAAGTCTCATTCCTTTTTCCTTATAATCCCCCTTTACATATTGAAAGGCTGCAGTAAGTTCTCCCCGGAGCCTTCTCTCCAGGGTGAACAACCCCAACTCTCACACCCTCTCTGCAACCAGAATCTCACATCCTGTCTGCAACACACACTCAGAGCCGGACCAGTGCTGCAGAAGACTCGCCTGGCCTTTGCTTTTGAGCTGCAGAGGGGTCAGCATCCCTCGCAGCTCGCCCTCCCAGCCCCCCCGGCACTCCCCGCCCGGCGCGGTGGGCGCTGCGCGGCCCTCGCTTGCCCTCTGCTGGGCCGCCCGCCGCCACCGCAGCGGTCGGAGGGAACCGGGCGGAGAGGTGGGTCCAAGCGGCGGGGACCCGGGCTCGGCAAAACCCGACTCACTGCAGGGAATGAACCGGACTGCAATTCAGTCCCCAGTCCACCTGGGCAGACGAGACACGTGTTAGAGCTCGGGTCGCTTCCCTGCCTTCCCGCTCAGCTGCAGTGGGGGTAGGACAAGGGGGGACTGGATCTGGGCACAGGAAGGCGCAGCCATGCGAGGGTCAGACACCCCAAGGCTGTTGCAGACCCGCAGCAGGATGGGCACAGCCCCCAGCCCCGCCGGAGGAAAGAGAATATGGTGGCACCAGGCAGCACCAGCCCCCTCGCTGCCTCCACACCCTGGCAGGGAGGAGAGGTCCAGAGATGGAGGTTCATGTTCCCAGGCAGGCTCCTGCCACCTTGCTAGACAGAAAAGAGACCCCATTTACCACCCTCCCTGAGTCCTTCTTTAATCTCTTCAGTGGAGAAGGAAGAGGCTTTCTGCTAGAAGGCAGGACTCCTCCTTCGGCTGGTCCCAGCAGGCCCTGGCCCAGTGCAGTGAGAGAAGAGGATCGTGTTTTAGCTACCAGGTTGTCTACATGGTGGTTCCATAATTATCACGTTTCTCTTCTTTCTGTGCCATTTACTCTTCAAAGGGCACCTCACCTGCCTCCTTTGTTGAGCTGCCAGTCTCCTGGCAAACTGATCTCCTTTCCCATGCTGTTTTCAGAGCCAGTCCGCGCACTTGGTTTCTTCTGGAGTGCAGGTCACCCTGGCTGTCCCCTGGAACTGAAATGTGGTCTTCCCAGGGCATGCAGAGAGGGATAAACATCCTGGCTCATTGGGTGTGCTTTGCCCAAGGCATCCTACCACTGCTCCATCACAGCAGTGGCTTGAGACTCACATGAGGCTCACCAGGCCTTGGGGGTCTGTTCCCTCCACCCCTGAGCCTCCCACTCACCACCAGCCTTCCATCAGGCCCAGTGCATCCTCAGTGGGTTTGGGTCCTTCCCCTCACTGTGCATGGCCAGAGAACAGAGACTTCCCAGGCTGCTTGCCCATCCTGGGGCCCAGCTGCTGGCAGTGCCTGTGGTTTGAGCACTGTGGGGGTATCAGGGCAGCCCAAAGGGGCCTTTCCTGGGGACCAGTAACACTGCTCTATGCTATAACAACTCTGGCACCCAGGAACATCAATGGAGGCAGCTCACAGATTGGTTTTCAGGTCTGGGTGCCCCTATGAGCCTGTGTAAAATCAACATGACATTGTCACGGGAAAAATCACAGACAGACACACATCTTTGCCTCTGCTTGCAGTTTCCCGGGGGAAAGCTGATCATCTGGGGCTTAAGTCTCATTTATACATGAACCATTTCACTACTGACAGAAGTACCTGTTTCCAAGCGTAAGCAGGCATGAGAGCCAGACCCTGGTGAGGACGGGGATTGTTAGTTGGAAAGTGCACAATGAGCGTGGCTTGGGAAAAAGAAACAAGGTACAACATCACTGCAATGTCCAGCATCTAACACCACTGCAGAGTGATATTATACGGATTTTTCCCTGCCCCAGCCCTGCCCACCCCACTCAGAGGAAGCTCTACATTAACATTGCACAGGTCAGGCATGGAGTTGGGGCTTCAGCTATGGTAACAGCACAAGATCAAGCTGGGGCAGACCAAGGGCAAGCCTGCCCTGCAGCTGTCCTAGCAAGATGGAGCTGGGGAGAGGCTGGAGCGATGCTGAACCTGCAGCACTCTGTGCTGAGGCCACCTGCTGGTGCCATCACCCTTCCCAGCCTTGGGCAGGTGTAATGCTGTGGGAGAAGGTGCAGAGGCCAGGAAAGACGTGCAATACCTCTCCAAACACCCTCTGTGCCCCCAGAAAGTTGCAGCTCCACAAGCATCTCAGGTCCTGCTCTTCCAGCATGTCTCCACCTCCGTGTTATCCCCCTATGACTGCCCTTGCCCCATGATGAAAGGACTGGCACGTCTCTGCTCACACTACCTGCCATGGTGAATCCATGCCCTGGGCAATGCTTAATGTGATGAGTGTGTCCTGCTTAAGCGCAGGTCCCCAGACCTAGCAAGCAGCTGTTGGGGCAATCAGGAATTAATTTTGTGCCTCTTTCCCTCTTTCGGCAGCTTTTTGAGCTGCAAGCCCTGAACCTGGCACTTTCCAGCCATGCTAAGCTTCACGTTCAACTGTTCCCACACCACCACCGCTGTTGTGCCGGTTGCTCAATAATTTAATTACCTCACCTTACAGTCCTGCCTGTGGCAACCCCCTGCCCTGCAGCGACCGCTCGGCAGGCAGAGGGATACACGTGTCCCCGAGAGGTGCAGCAGCCGCGGGCACCGGTCGGGAACCCCCCGGCCCCGGGACAAGCGCTGGGGGCGGGTGCGGGGCCGGGTCGGAGCCGCGGACGGCACAGCCCGGCCCGGCAGCCGCGAGGTGGTGCCGTTCCCCCGCAGCTGCGGCCTCGCAGCCCCGGAGCTGCCCCGGCTCTTCGGGGCTTGGGCGAGGAAAAGCTCCGGCAGCCTGGGAATGGGTGGCTCGCTACGGTGGGCTCGTGAAAAACCCGACCCCTGAGGCACTTGCAGCCAAATTTGTGTTATCATCAGCGGGAGGATCCTGCGCTGTGTCTTGCGCGTCTGCATGTGGGATTGCAGGAGTTTCCAGCATGATCCATGCATGGATGGGTCTCTCCGGGAATCACAGCCACCCACCAGCAGCATCTCTGCTTAGGGGGGTTATGTGGATGCAGAGCAAGGATATGTCCTAGAAAGCACCTCATCTGACCTCTGATCGCTACTTTTCAGGGGCCTAAACACTGTCCACAGGCCTGAACTCAGCAGCAAATCTCAGCTTTAGCACAAGCAGCTCTCTCAATAAGCCTAATTAGGTACCTGAGCATCTTCAGGTGCTGGGGATCTTGCTCCTGTCTGCTCTCACCTCCCAGCTCCAGTCAGGTGCCCACCAACCTTGGACTTACTGCAGGGATTTGGAGGGGATGTCCTCATGCACTGGAGGAATCTGAGCCATGCTGAATGGTGGATAACACCTCGTCCGCAGTGCTGGATGAGCAGGTGTTCACCACAGAAAGTGGCTGCTGATGTAATTGCAGCACAGCATGCTCCTGGTGCCACAGGCGTGTTCCCACCGAGACACCAAGGGAAGAGTCCCCAAACCTGCTTGGCAGATGGCAGCTGTCATGTGTGAGCCAGGCTGGCTCTGGCGTGGCTGGAGTTGAGGTTTGGCTTGTGTCTTGTTTGCTCTAAACCAATTCAGCCTTTGGGTGTTTGGGGAGATTTGGGCTGGGATTGCAAAAAGCCTCAGCAGCTCGGGTCATCCCTCTGCTGCTCAGTTGGGTACGGCACAGGAGGCCCTTGGTTTGTTCCCAGCCTGCTGCTGCGACCACAAGTCACAGCACAGAGATGCCAGCCCAAGTCCCCAAGGTGGCCGCAGGCAGCACCCTGCAGTCTCTGCTAGCAGCCTGCAGCTCCAGAGTCTGCTCAGCTGTGAGCAATAGCACCATGCGTGATGTAAATAAACCCCTGGGTTTTTTAAGTGGTACTGGGATCTAAGCACCTGCTTCCCTGCCCTCTTTGGGAGTGCTGGCACACGGGCAGGCCTGGAGGGATGAAGGCAATTCCTGGGAGGCAGCAGAAGGAGTGTGACCTCCTGGTCAAACTGATATGTCAGCAGGACCAGCCGCGTGTCGTCACACACAGCAGAGACCACGGAGCACGTCGCTGCTCCCGGCAGCAGCGGGTGGAGCACAACACCCTCCTGAAGCCAGTGTGTGCAAATGGGGTGTGCAGGAATCTTCCAAGCATGGTTGCCACCGTGTTGCCAAAGTCCCTCATTGCGGCACCCTCGTTGCCAGCACACCCCCACCCTCCACCCCCAGCGTGGCACTTGCTGGGCGTACAGATGGCCGGAGAGCTCGCAGTGGGGTTCACGCTGCTTCCCCATGGCCATACTCCTCCAGCTCCTGCTTGGGAAGGTCACCACCCACCCAGCCTCTGCTGATGGCGGGGCTGAGCTCTGCTGGGGGACAGCCGGGGGGGTCCCCTGATGTGGCCGTGCTGCACTGAGCAGGAACTACAGCGCCTGTGGAATCGGTCTCCATTCAAAGCTGTCCTGGAAATGAGTCTGGCTGAAAAGTGGTGGGGGTACCTGGTCCCCAGCCACAGGGAGGGCTGGAGGGAGCAGGGCGCCAGGGGAAGGGCTGGGGCAAAGGGGTGGGAAGGAAGGACCACAGTGAACAAGGAGAGAAGGAAGGCAGGGGAGGGAGAGGAAAAGTAGGAGAGAAACGAGCAGAAAGAAACTCATAGGAAAGCAGAGTGTGAAGGGGGAAGAGAAGAAAGACGGGTTGGGGGAAAAAGAGACACACAGAGACACAGAGAGTTTTGTAATAACTTAAATTCATTCCAGACAATGTCCAAGGAGCCCTGGCAGCACGGGTTGAAACAAACCCTGCCTTTGATTTTATGAGTTCATTATATGTTGTTTGGGACAGTGATTCACGCGTCTTGGCTGCTTCACATTTTCCCTTGTGTCACAAATGAAGAGGGGACCACGAGATGGATTCTTTGGGTGGAAAATATTCCCTCAATTGTTAGGTAGACGTCTCTGTGCCATGCAGAGGTCCTGGGAGAGTGGTCTTCTGGGCTGCCCCAGCTCCCCACACAGCACACACAACCTCTATGCCTTGCGTCTCGCTCCCTCTTAAAGGGAAAGCAGTGGGACCGGCTGGGCAGAAGGAGGTGAGGAGATGCCCGGTGGTGACCATGCATGTTCTGCACCCACTTTTTGCTGCAAAACACAGGACAGGCCACAGGATGGCCACCTGGGAGAGCTCAGACTCGTCTGGAGATGCAGCCACCAAGGCTGGTCCTGTGAGAACAGTGTCCCAGAGCAGGACCACACCATGGTCACACTGCAGCACTGCCGTGGGTGCTCCACATCTGTCCCCATCCCAAGAGCATTGCTGCACTTACTGGTTGTTGCTGCCTGAAGGTGTAAGGTGCTGGAGGAGCTTCAGGGAAAACCACTCAGAACAGGTTGGTGGCTTTCCTAGACCATTTTGGTTGGATATATTCACAACCCTAATACAGGCCCTGGTCAGAAAAATAACAAATCCTGCCCAAGCCAATACCAAGTTTGCATTGGAGCTTATTGAAAAACACTAATGACTTCGTTGGGTATTGTTACTATTTTTAGCTTCCTGTGTCATTTCAGGTTTTCCAGTGAAAGGAAGAAAAAGACACACTGATTTTTAAAACATGTTGGTAGAGCAAATACAGGCCTCAGAAACTGAACACCAAAAGCTTTTTGCCTGGCGTTTTCTGGTTTTGATTTATAATTTCTCTTCCAAACCCAGAAAAAATCTAGCAAATTTTTTTCATTTTGACCAGAAAGCGATTTTTCGGTGTGGTCTCTTCTAGCCTGAGCCCTGGGAAACGACAGTGCTTCTAACATGAACAGCCACGACTCAACCAACCTGGCCAACCGGGACCCAGCCTGCAGAGCTTCCCACACTGGTGTATCTCACACTGACCAGTGCGAAGGTGCCACGAAGATCCACACACTCCTCATCAGGGCATGGAAACTTTCGCACGGATCTGGATTACCTCATAAGGAGAGCTGAGACTCATTTACAAGCTTGTGCTGGTGCCAGATGAGTTTCATGTTGACTCCCAGGTAGAAGCACTCTGGAGAAGCCCACCTTGAGGTGGGCTGTGGCAAACAGGACAAGAAGCATCGAAGCAGGGTTGCTGGAAGCTCGCAGGGTGGTAGGGGAGGACTGATAGCCCAGCCCTGCAATCACAAGGATGCCCTGCTCCGAGTGACTCCCAGAGACCTGCTTAGCCCACGCTCCCTTCTTCTTTCAGGCCTGATCTAAGACACTGCTAGTCCTGCAGGGAGTTTCTTCTGAGGATAAAGTGCAGTCTTTATTCCTCCGGTATTGCAGGCCAGCATCTTTCCCCAGCACAAGATTCACTTCAGGAAAATGAGGGGGTTTTTTGTTTGAATGTTGTTGTTTTTAAAGAGAATTCTTAGGAAAAACACTCGCTGAGACGGATCAGCTCATTTTCAAAGTTATCCTGGGGCAAAAGACAGAGGGTGTGGGCTGCGATACACACCCACATCTGTACAATAAGGAAGGCAACAGCGCAAAGCAAAAACAATTGCATGAAAAGCTTTCCAACAACAAAGTTTGCAAACCCGCAGAGCCTAGGCTATTTCTTGTGGTCGGTGGGTAAGAGTTCCCAGATAATGGGGCCTGACAATGGAACAATGGGGGCCGAAAGATGCGGCTCATGATTAGGAGTTATATAAGAGCGGCTGGCATTTATTAATAACACTCGTGTTGTGCTTTATTTTCTTAGTTAGCACTTTTCAGGTTCAGAGCACTTTACAACCCCTGGCTATTCCATATTTGATGCTCAGCATGAGGTGACTAGGATGAAATGTTGGCCCGTAGCAGCAGGAACACCCTTCACGCCTGCTTCTGTTGTAGACCTCAAAGGGGAGAAATGGAAATTCTAAGTGACTATTTGGGACCTCTCCTGTACCCTGGTCTTACGGGTGGCGTAAGACCACAAAGAAACATCATCTGGGAAAACAGGGGTTTCCTGGCATGAGTTACAGAACCTGAACATTTTCAAAGTGCTCCTTTTCCTGGGGAACGAGCAGAGCTGGGACTTTTGCTGGGATGCAGGAGTACGGTTGGGTGTGACCCCAAATGGGAACCAGCTCTGGAGAAGCAGTCCCCAGCCAACCCGCAGTGATGGCATCTGCCTCTTCGGGAGGAGCTTTGGGAGCAGGAGTGAAACGTCCCACTGGAACAATGACAACGCTGATGGCTGCCTACCACATCCTTGGGACGTGCCGATTGAAGCAGTAACCATGGCTCGTCTTGGAGGACCCACTCAGTGCAGACTGGGCCAGGCCAGCGGCTTTGTCTCCCCAGCACGCACAAGACCTTGACGCAGAGCAATAGTCATTCTGCCCGGCACAGGGGATGAATGGTCCAGTCTGAACAGGTTGTCTCCTTCTGGTCTGGGTAGGCTATTTATTGCTCCTCTGACTGTTGCTCGTGGTATGTGCTGACCGCTCAGCCTGCTCATGAAAAACAAGAGAATTCCCGTCCAAGCTGTGGCGCCAAGCAGGCAGCGACGGTTTTCTTCTGAGCAGGCCTGGGAACCTCTTCTCAGCCCTGGGCGGCAGATGTCTCAAAAGCAGCTCAGACCTGGGAGAGTTGTAGCCGGGAACCAGGCTTTGGACTCAAATATCCAAACGTATCATCAGATGGTCCCCTGGCTTGTCCAAAAGCAGAACTAGCACGGATAGGAGCAAAACCTGCCCATGTGTGCAGAGGTGAAAGTGAAGTGGTCCTCATGGCCCCACATCTCTACTCCTAACGGAGGGCCATGGGAGAGCTGCAGATTCCCACAGCAGGACACTCTGCAATGAGGAGGAGGCCGGTTTTGCAGCCACAGCAAGGGCTGGGACCTTGTGCTTTTCTCCATTTGTTCTTGGAGCGCACATGTTCCAGCGAGCAGTCCTGAGGCATGGAAATTCACACTTCCAGCAATTCCTCTTATAGGAAAGGCCTGGGGACACTAAACAAAGCCAAGGGCAAAAAGACACCCTAGGGAAAGCCCTATGACAAGCCTGGGGAGTGCTGGGGACATGCCTGCACAGTCTTGGCTGCAGTTCTTAGATCACCGACTGAAGGAACAGGGCTAAGATGCCGAAGTGCGATTTTCAGAGCATGTTGAACGGTAGCCAAGCTGAAGCATCCTCTAAGAAGGAAATCTCGGGTTTTGGTGGGATTTAAATAATTTGTATCTGCCCAAACATGACCTCCTGCACAGGAGAGATCTTGAGATAACAGATACCGTGACCCTGCTTTTATTTCACCTGCTGTCTCAGAGGCGCTGGCAGCATCAGGAACGTTTTTTGCGCTTGTGATCCAACCTCCCATCTGCGGAAAAAACACACACACCACCATCTAATGTTCTTCGGTAGAGAGCATATTGCCTGATGCACTCCAAGTGACAGAAGTACTGTGCAGGGACTCTGCTCACTGGCAGCCACCTGCCAGTTGGTGGCTTATTGTCTCTTGTTAGTTAAAAGTGTTTGGAAAAGCAATGGCACAGACTAGTCACTGCACATCTCCTCAGCCCTGTGCTGTCTGCATGCCAAACGGTGTGTGAGACAGAGACAGCAGGATGCCAGCTGCTCGGCATCCTCCCTGGTGTAGCCACGGGGACGAGCACAGGCAGGGCTGGTACCAGGCGTCACTGGTGACACATGGGGACCACAGAGAATGGGTTGCTCTCAGGTCTTCAGCTGCAGAACGTATTGCAGCTGAAGACAGTAGGGGAAATAAGGGTGTCTCTTGGGGTTCCTCTCCCATCGTGGGTCTGGCTCAGCTTTGGGAAGGAGTCAGCCTTGTGTCTTCTTCCCACTCCTGCGTGGCTTGTTCCACAGCTGGGATGGATGACAACCAGGCTGGGTCTGGCCCAGGGGGACTGCACAGCTGCACAGCCGTGCTATGTGACATGGGTACTACCGGGTGGATCGTGCCCATTGAGCCCCCACCTCGGGACATCTGGCCCCGATGATCTCACCCGTGGGCTGGCCAGGACAGTGGTGAGGATGGGATCCAGCTGCCTGAGCCTGACTCCAGGTGAGGCAGGATGAGGTGAGACTGGCTGGATGAGACAAGCAGCCAGAGGAGATGATGAGAGTCATTTCAGACCTTTTAAATCAAGGCTTACATGTGCCCTTTGTTGCTGAGGTTGAAATCGGGACCCTCCCAGCTTCAAAGATGGTGGGCATAAAAGGTCAGATTTTTGTTCCATACCTCCAGCCTGAAAGCTGGAGGTACGGAACAAAACATCTAACAGCACACTACTTGCAGGCAGAAAAATCCTTTTTGTTACATGCCCTGGAATACTGCGCAGAAAAGGTTTAATTCAGAAGGATTTTATTTGAGGAAGAAAAACATACTGACCTAGGAAAGCTGATGAGGAATAAAATATTCTCCTCACACTTATTGGTGGATTGCATCCACCATCCAGCCTGAAAGGACCTTTTGGTTCCTTCTTTGCCTTGTGTCACCGTGACCACATCAGCAACCATAACATGAATATACAGAGTCTGGGTGTTAAAACCGGGTCAAAAGGCTCTGATATTGTCTGAGGGAAACCTCTGGAATGCCCCACCATGACTTTTTTTTGGCTACATTTTAATTTGATGGGAAATTGCACAGATAGACAAATAACATGGTTTCAAGGTAAGTTTGGTCTGAAAAAAGTTTCTTGCCAATAGAAAATCCAGTTCCTGAGGCTGTTACTTTCCAGTGTGGGTCCCTGTACTTGTCTTCCGTGCCTCCCCATCTCCAGATGAAATGCATTTAACAGTACAGCTCTGGCTCAGTGTCAGTTGGCTCCAAAGCTGGTCTCTCTAGATTCTAGTGACAATTATTCAATGGCTCATCTTCTTGTATTTCTTTATCTGCTCTGTCTGGTTTGAGGTTTTATCCTGTTGGAGGTTGGTTGGTTTGGACTTGTCCTCCTGACTGCGGCCTGCACCTCGGAGATCAAATGCACCTCGGAGATGAAACTGAAGAGCTTTTAAGAGAGGAGAACGGCCTCCATGTTCTCTGAAGCTGTCCACAGGGCTGTGGTTTCCCGGCCTTGCTCCAACGGCTCTCAGGGCATAGCAGAGCCAACCTCCCCCATTGGGAGCCCAATGTCACAGCAAGAAGAAAGGAAGAAGCGCAGTAGCAATGACTAGAACTGCAAGTCTGCAAGGTTCCTTAGCAGAAATTACTGCCATATTTACATCTACACACAAGATTAAGTCCTCCCATCCTGTGCTTTAGCAGATTTGCCCAGAGCACGTGAACAAGTGCTCTTATTCTCTTGTGTGTACGCATCCACAGAGACATCTCCCATCCACATTATCAAAGGGTGGGAGTTTGCAGACAGCCTTTCTTAGGCAGCAGATGTGCTGCATAGTAGTTGCCAGCACTTTTTGATGAAAAGTGGCATCAAAATACGAAATTTTGATGAAGAACAGAGGAAAAAAACTGACTGAATTTTCATGATTCCTTGCCTGACTCCTGGAGCGCTACAGAGTTGGTCAAATGTTTCTAAATTCAGCCACACTTCAAAATTTTTGACCAAAAAACACAAGGATTATTTTAGAAAAAGGTTTCTCAATTTTTCCCTTCTGCTTTGGCCATGTGTCCTACTCACTGAAAGGAGACTCCAGTTGTTTTTTCTGACTAGAACCACACTTTGAAGAGCGCAGCCATTCCCTTAATTCAGGCTGGTAAATCTTGCAGGCATAGATGAAGATAAATCACATTTGAGCCCAGAGTACAAATTCTCAGGGTTTGAAACATTTGTGTGGTATTTGTTAAGCAATTTGAAAGCTTATTGAAGTAACTGAGCTGGACAACAGGGCTGGACCTAGACCAGGACAACAACTGTGTACAGACACTCGGCGTGCAGGCAACAGAGATGGAGGGACCTAGATGAATCCCACTTCACTCAGAGCATTCACGGAGGGTATCTTTCTTCTACGCAGGGTATCTTTGGTTGTGCTTCATCCAGCACTCCCTTCGGGAGCATGGAGCTTAGTCAGTCCTTGCGGGAAGCCTTTATATTCAAGGCACGCTAAAGTTCCTCTTGAAGAACAAGTTCACTTTTGCCCAGAGGAATGTCACGGAGGGCTTTGGACCTCTTGGGTCTGTTTGCTGGCCAGTGGCTGCCACTGCTGCCACAACAGCCAGAGGAGAAGAGGCTCCTGCAGCTCTGGGGTGGCGTAATGGCACCTCCAGGGTCAGGGGTGGCTGGTGAGGAGCTGGGCGTCCCGGGGAGCTGCTGCGTGTCCAGCTCAGGCTCAGAGCTTCATCCCTGAGGGTCCCTGGGTGCTCCACGGGAAGGCACAGCTCCCTCGGGGGGTCCCACATGGCCGCACTGACCCAGGCCACTGGCAAAGGCTGTGGCCGGTCCTCACCGCCCGCAGCTCCCCTCTGGCAGCACAGGGACCGAGGCGGGCTGCTCCCCGCTCCTCCAGGCCGGGAGCCCTGTGGTGGGCGCTGGGGCCCCACCAGTGACCCACCAGTGGTCCCCCGTGCCCCCCAGGAGCGGGAGGGGCTGTGATGCCCCAAGGCCCGGCCCCACACGGGTCCCTGCCCACGGTGCGGCGGGAGGGAGCTGCCCGGGAGCAGGCACAGCCATAGACCTGGGGAACCCGGGGCATCGCTCGGAGGCGCGGTGGCCGCTCGGGACCAGCGGGCGGCCGGCGGCAGAGCCCGGTGTGTGCGGAGGGCGCGGGGCCCTGCGGGAGCCCGGGCGGGACTGATCCCGCGGGNGCCAGGCGGCGGCCCCTGGGTGGGCCCGGACCGGACCGGGCCGGCCCCGGCGCCGGGAGGTGGGAGGGCGCGGAGCTGGGGCAAGCCCTGGAGCCGGGGCAGGCCATAGGCTGCACCCCCCGGGCAGGGTCCTTCTCCCCGGCCTGCTCCCCGGAGAGCCGCGGCGCCGGCCCAGGCCCAGCCCCGCGGCACAGCCCCTGCCCAGACCCTCCCAGAGAGACCCGGGCTCTCTGCAGCCCAGGTGGAGCAGAGTGCCAGTGCCCCAACGGGGCCGTCACAGCCGCTCCCCAGGACCACCGCAGCCTTCCCAGCGAGGGGGGCAGCTGCTGTGCCCCAGTGCAGGGGTGGGCCCGAACACTGTGCCATGGCCTGGGCCTTGCCACCACTGACCGTGCCCAGCTGGGGTTCCTTCTCCCTGCTTTGGGGCCACCTGTGCCCCGTTGGGACCGCCTCCAGGACAATGTCAGGGAGGAGGCAGAGCCCCCAAGTTCCTGGTGAGAAATTGCACTGCAGCCCAGTTCAGCAGCCCGTGGGCAGCCCGGGCTGAAGGCACCTCCTGGTACAGCTCAGCCAAGGGCTTCTGTTGGGCACCGCAACACTACACGCACCTTCACCAGCGTCCCTCATGAATAGTGGCAAAGTCCAGTTTCATGGCTATGCATTGACCTGCATGCTGCCTTCTCTGGCTGCTGGCTGCATTTCCTGGTGGGAAGGGAAAAGGCAAAAGCAGGCTCTTTCCTAAAATACAGTCAAAGAGTGGAACACCAAGTCCAGCTCAGTGCATAATTTCAGTTCCAGGATGAAATATGGTCCCTGTCCCAATAAAGTAGATAAACTGAGCCAAGGCTGGAGGCCCAGTCCTTTGTTAGTACCATCTCCTGCAGAGAAAGTGTCTTTTGGCTGTAAATAGGATGAAAGCAGACCAGGCAACGCTTGAGGACACAGCCAGCCTCAGAGGGGATCTTGCACAACCCCCCAAGAAGCCTATAGTCCAGAACACCTGTACACGATTCCCTGCAGTGAGCCAGCATCCATGACAAGGAGCTCTCTTTCTGCAGTACTACTGTTCTCTTTTCCCACCCCAGACTCACAGCCTGCTCCCCAAAGGCTGTCCTGCCCTGGCACCCAGAGATGCAACCTTTGCTTCCCTTCTCATAATTCCTGCTGCTCAGTTCTGTGTCCTGCTACCTCCTCAAAGGCTGCTGAGACAAAGAAGCTGAAACATGGTGTACTCTGGGCACACTGCTGCTCTTCAGGTGGAATTGCCATCATGGGAGTTCTGGGGTCCTCACCATGGACCCCCATCAGCTCTGGCAGCACTGGCTCCAGAGGTCTGGCTTTCCTAGTAAGACTCCCCTGGGGGAAAGGTTCAGATCCTGACTCATGGAGGCGGCCAGTGATCTTGGCTGGTCGCCTTGTTCTCTACTCTCCAGCATGGGGAGACAACTGGTTTCCAAGGACCAGGTTCACAGATGACACGGCTGACCTAGGCAGGCCTCCTGTAAGCAGACATGCCCCAGACCTGGCAGCTACCCAAAGTAATACCCTTCACCCTTGGCTTCCAGATCCAAGGATGAGCCTTTCCCATCATCTGCTCTGCTGGGCTTCTGCAAGGGCTTCTCTCCCTTTTCAGGACGTCTGTGTCAGGCAAGAGAGTAGGGTCTCCTGCCACACCCCTGCGGTGGTCCATGGACCCTCAGTGGTCTTCTGTGCCCTGCTCCAGGGGTTCTGGCGGGACGCCGAGGTTCTCTGGGCAGGCCATTGAACCTCCCTGGTGGGAGCGGTAGGGCCAGCCAGCCTCAGAGGGGAATCTGCTTCAGCACCTATGCTGGGCTTGGGCACAGCTGCACCAGCCGTGTCCCACACATCTGCTTCAGGGCTTGAGTATCTCCCTGCCAGGCTCATCCAGTGCAAAAAAAAAATTATGGAGACTGTTTTGCTGTTTGCAAACTATCCCTGCTTTTTTTTTTTTTTTTTTTTTTTTTTTTTTTTTTTTTTTTTTTTGTGAATGGATTCATTCACTGGCCGCCTGAAAGAGCCATTTTAGCCAATGGTTGGCTTAAGAGTGCTGCCTCCCAGTTAGTCGTGATTTGCTCTTCGTGGCTCTGCCTCTCTGATTGGGCTCCCAGGCACCACATGATGTGATCCTTTCTCTTTGACGGGGTGTCTGACATTTTTAAGGAGAATACCAAACAGTTAATGCAGAAGAGCAACCATGTCTCCTGGATGGTGCTGCTGCTAATGTTTGTTATTAATCACCGAGGGGAAGGGGAGGCTCACGCACAGTTTTTGCAGATGAACCAGCAATTTGTCTGCCACCTTTGGAGTGACAGTGAGTAAAGCCCTAGATACTCTCTGCATCCCCTCACATGCACGCTGGTGAGGGGTCAAGGCCCAGCTCTGCTGGACATGTGGTTGGGTTTACTGTACATGGAGACACAAGCAGCTAAGGAGAACCGCAAAGGAGTGGGGAGAAAAGCAGCCTGAGGTGGGTCTTGCACAGAGGAAGCAGACCCCCCACCCTTGCACCCAGCAGCTGTGGGGAGATGGCAAGACAAGAGCCCACCTCTACCCTTCCCATGGGGCAGACGTGCAGTCAGCACAGTCCTCCCTGGCCTGTACTGGCACAGGTAACCTCATTGTTGTGTGTTTTTCATTGATGATGAACAAGGTGCTGGGGGTGCCTAGAGGAAGCAGGTCCAGCTCACCTGGAGCTCCTGGCCAGCAGTGGTCAGTGGGGTGGGCTCCCCAGGGACCCGCTGGAGGACTGAGTAGGGTGTGCAGGGAGACTGCCTCCAGACCGTTTGTCTGCCTGTCTAGGAACGATGAGTGATGGGCTTCGATCATCGCCTGGGTCTGAGTCAGACATCTCAAGAGCCGGCATTGCACATCTGTGAGCTCTGGCCCTGTGAGTCTGGGTTACCCTGGCAGAGCTGCTGCACCAACAGAAACTGCATTCCTGGAGACTGGCCTTAGCTGAGGGCTCCTGAGCTAAATGGGCTGAGGTGGCACAGGAAAATGGGGATGAAATACCCTTTGGCAACAGAGACAAAAGAGTTAACCTTCTGCTGATGTCAAAGCCAAACACAGATGAGAAAGACAAATGGAAAAGTGCCTCTGTACCACCAAGTCAAATGTCAGAAGCTGTTGTGAGCTCACATGCTCTCCCAAGGCAAACAAGATCATCTAAATCTGGGGTTTGTGCATGGGAAAGCAATTCACCAGCTGACAGAAGGGCCTTGACATGCAAAAGGAAGAGATGGAGATCTCCATGGGCCTGAGAGAGGGACTCTCTGCTCTGAGCTGGGCTTTGTAGGGACTACAAGGAAGAGATCCAGACGTGATCCAGCCAGGGAAGCTGCCCCAGCACAGCACGTGGTGTCAGAGCAGGCAAGCTCTGGCCAGCACCAGCAGTAGAGAGGAAAACTGCCTTCACCTCCTTGTTGCACCAGTGGACGTGTGCCTGCAGCACATGGGGCATCCATCAGGTCCCATGGAGCTTCTTCCACCACGTGTGCTCTGCCCTGCCTGAAGGAAGAAGCATTAAACTGCTGATCCTCCCGCTAACCACCTTCTGCTTGAGCCCTGAGACTTAACGCAGACAAGGGAGACTGCAAAGCTTGTGGCTCACTGCAGCTTCACAGGGTGTGGACATGGTCCCCCTGCAAATACCGGGTGAACAGAGGGACCGGGTGGGTGCCTGGGAGCGGATGTGCACACACCTGTCAGTGTGCGGCCACCGCCATACGTGTCTCTTGCCAACGTGATGACAAAAATGACCCAACCTAGAGGATGCCACCCACTCTTGGTGCTCCAGGCCCATCTCCAGGACCATCACCCCACAGCTCAAGGGGAAAGGCCAATGTCTTCAGACCACATCTTGGGGCACTGTTGGTTCTGCCTGTTCTGCCCCTTCCCACCTCCCCCCCAGCTTGTCCTCTTGCAGCTTGTCCCCAGGCAGCTTGGGGAGACAATGAAGTAGCTGCACCAAAGAACCAGGCTTGCTCCCCTTTGTCTTTCACTCCTTTGAGGCTCAGCAGATGAATGAGTCCAACCATCACACCCATGACCCAGCCCTCACATGTCTGACTCATCACCTCCCAGGGCAGCCAAGCAGGAGGTGCCCCAGCACAAGGTGACTGTGCACTGGCCTGAGGTGACCATGAGTGACACCAGCACCATGGCAGGTTGGTGAGGCAGGGCCCGGCATGCAACCCGCGGTGCTGCCCTCTGCTCCCCTGCCAGCACCGAGCCCCTCAGCACTCGGCTCTCTTGATTTCGCCTCCAGATAAGCCATCATCTCAAGCGGGACCACTGAGTTGTCCCCAGAGACCGAGGCAGCCCCCCTCCTCCCTCCAGCACATGGCATGGAGGCTTTTAGGCCAGTTTTTGCTGGAGTTCACACAAATCTCGCCTTCCCCGTTCCCACCCCCCTTCCTCGCACAACTGAACTCAGCCATTGAGCCCAGCGAATGGTTTATTTCCCAGGTTAGCACAAAGCAGGGGTCTCTGTGTGCCCCTGGAACCAGCAGAACAAAACGCACAAAGACGTTAGAGGGCCATTTGTAACCAAATCCCAACACACCAGATACTGTTGGGATTATGTCAGAAATATTTTCCCAGAATGCCCTCCCCCCATGCTCCTGCCTACAGATGTTCAGCCCCCACACCACAGATGTTGTTCCTCTTGCAAAATGAGCTTTCCCCTTCCTCTCCCAAATGCCCCTGATGTTTTGCACATTGCCTTCGCCGAGATCTCTTTTCCACCCTGCCCTCCACATCCCCCCCTTCCCCAGTCCCTCACTGATGAACGCACGGAAAGGCCGACCTGCCTCCTCGCGTGGGGCAGAGCGAATGGCTGCAGGGCTCTGCAGGGGCATTGGCTGCTGGATGTCACTGTCCTTCTTGCCTCATCCCCACCATGCCTGTTAGAAAAGCCCTCTCCCTGTTTTGGCCTCTCTCCACATGTGACCTTGGGGCTCTGCAGCGATGCTCCAGGCAGGCTTGCTGGACCACCGAGGGATGCAAGCCCAGACCCCTCAGAGGGTCCCGGTGCATTCCCACAGGCCTGGTGCCATGCCACTGTCCTCGACGTGGAGGGGGACAGGGTCTCCCCGCCGCTCTGCAGACAGCTTGGTAGAGCACAGCTCCTTGCTGGCAAGGGCCTTCAGCAACAGTTTGTTCCTCAGGGATGCCAGGCGCCCTTCAGACACCCGAGGGAATGGCCAGACCTTCCCCTCCAGCACCGGCAGCCCACGCGGAGCATGCAGGGGGAAGGCCTGGCAGTCCATCAGGGACCCACTCCAAGCCCTATGACAGACAGACAGACAGACAGCTCTCCATCGGGAGCAGGCTGCATTACCAGTGCCTGCGCTCACCAGAGCTGAGCTCCTCCCGAGCCGGCCAGTTGCCGGCAGCCCATGCGTGCGGAGCCGTCCCATCTCTCCCGTGCCCTGGCTCTGTGAGCTCTGTAGGGAGAACAGGGGTTCCCACCAGCCCCAGCACACAAGGGCAGAAAGCTGAAGGCAGGCAGCCCCGTTGCAGGCTCAGCAGTTCCTTCCGACCCCAGCACACACCCGGCTGTGCCGCAGGGGACAGATGCCAGCCCCAGGCTCCATCGTGGCAGCAGGGCTGGGCACAGGGCTCGTCTCCATCCTTCCCTCCTGCGCTAGTGGCGGCAGCCGAGAAAAAACATTTGTTCTGACACACCAGGCTGCTGAGCTGTGTCAGGCGCTTTGATGGCCGGGGTGGTAACCTCGACCAGTTCCTCTGCCAGCAGGAGAGCCAAATCCGAGAGCCACAGAGCTGTGGGAGCCCGGGACGGGCAACATCAAGTAGGAATCTCCCAAGGACTTCAGACGACACCTTCTGTCCAGGACATGCAGCTCTCTTACGTGTTATGAGCTACTTCTCTCCCCCCTTTTTTTTTCTCTTCTCCCCAACAGGTTACATACACAAAGAAAACACAGAGTGGGATCCTGGAGAGGCATAAATTGGTTGAGCTCTACCAGCCTTCAGCGTGTCTTACAATTTACACAAGCATGGCCCAGCCAAAGCCCTTACTCATCACCTGCTCTGAGCAAGAATTCGAGTCTCCGCTGGTCTCCCAGGGAGCTGGGGTGCAGCACGGGGTATTTTCTTCAAAGATAGAGTTTATTGCTAAAAATGTTTTGATCAGTGATAGCTCATATTTACATTGATATGTTTTTAAAGGAATATTCAAGTAAACATTTCCAATAGTTTCTGGCATAATCTCTAGCTTTTTTTCCTATACACAAACATTAAAAATAAATAAACTGTACACAGAAAATTTCCTTTAACATCTCTACATGACTATATGTATTCCCACACAACAAAATGATTCCACTCTTTCATAGATTTGTACTTTTCTTTAAAATTTCCTCCTTAATTAATTGTTATACACTTAAAAAAAAAAACCTAGAGAGCTCGGCAAATTAGTTCAAACATCAGTGACAAGGTCTGAAGAAGACAAAAAAAAAAAATACAGCACAGAGAAATAACCGTCTTCGGGGATGCTGCCGTTCTTTCTTTGCCCTTTTTTTTTTACCCCCCTCCCCCTTTTTCTTTTGTTAANTTTTATTTTCCTTTTGTTAGAAGGCTATATATGTATAAAAATAGACATCTGATTGTAGTGCTTTACTGTGCCTTTGGCCTGCCCTGCAGTTCCTGGGTTCGCTTTTCCCCTTTCAAATAAAATAACATTAAAATAAGTCAAAAAAAACCCCCAAAAAACCCAACCAAAAAAAAAACCCCCACCAACAACGGTTCCTCCTACCACCCCGCGCTGGGGAGTGTGGAAAAAAAAAAAAATCAAAACAACCAACCCCCCCAAAAAATCATCCAAACGAGAGAAGGCGGCAGTGCAAGGGGCCGAGGGAGGCTAGCAGGAGCACTTGCACTCGGAGATGAGCGGGTACTGCACGGGGATCCAGGTGCAGTACTTCTGGCTGGACCAGCCCTGGCAGTGCCAGCGCAGGAAGGTCTTGGTGACCGACTTGACGGGCTTGCAGAACATGCCCTCGGGCAGCGAGCAGGACTTCTCGGCGAAGCAGTTACCCTCCTTGATGTAGCGGGGCCAGAAGCGGACGCCCAGGTCCTTCCAGGTGTAGAGGACGGGGCAGTAGGTGTACGCCCAGAGCCACTGCAGCACCTTCCGCCGCGCCTTCTTGCCCACCTTGAGGCGCGGTCCCTGGGGCGGACCCAGCTCCAGCCGCCGCAGCTCGGCGGGCAGCGCCGCCCGCCCCCGCCCCGCCGCCGCCTCGGCGCCCGAGGCGTTGGCCGGTCCCGGCACGGCCACGGCCATGAAACCGGGGTCGAAATGGCTGCCCAGCTTCTTCCTCAGGGTCCTCTCGTCCAGGTCCTGCTCCTTGGGGTCGTACTCGGGATCCGGGTGCTCCACGATGTCTTTGACGGGCAGGTTGTCGCTGGGCGAGGGTCGCAGCCGCAGGAAGGGCTGCCCGCCCCCCGGTCGCAGCAGCCCCAGGCAGGAACAGAGCAGGAGCGCCCGGATCGCCGTCATGCTCCGGGAGGGCCCCCGCCGGCCCCGGCTCGGCGCTGGCTTCCCCGCGGGGCTGGCGCGGCGGGCTCGGCTCCTAGCGCTGCCCGGCGGCGCCTGCCAGCTCCCGGGGACTCATAAATAGGCAGAGACAAAAGTCCGGCGAGGCCCGTTACTTTAAATAGCTCGGCCGAGGTTGTGTGACAGACGCATCTGAGGCTCGCTCCGCGCCCGCGGCCGCTGGCTCCCCGGGGCTCCCCGCCGGGCCGGCTCCAGCCGCGGCCGAGAGCGCCGGGGGGTCCGTGCCTCCCCCGCGGGCGGCGGCGGGGCAGGGCAGGGCACGGAGGCGGCCGAGCCTTCCTCCTCCTCCTCCTTCGCCGCTCTCGCTCGCTCCCCCCCAAAATTCACAGCGGACTCGTCTCCATCGCCATGGTGACAGCTGGGCCGAGCCCCACGACAGCTTGTCTAGACGGTGTGACAGGGTTTGGCGTGAGACCGGAGCCCGAGAATAAAACCCTCCTTTATAGCCGGGCGAGGGGGCGGGGAGGAGGGTCACGGCGCCGCAGCCCGCTCGGGCGGCCCCTGCGCGGGCACCGCCGGGGCGCGGGGCTCA